>QGOB01001151.1:0-68147 GCA_003313055.1 Termitomyces sp. MG145 | reverse complement strand
TCCCTTCGACTGATAATATCCCGGGATACTCAGTAGGAGGTATATACACCCGCGGACCAGGTCTCAGTATAATCGAGGCAACAGCCGTAACGCCCGAGGGCCGCATCACCCCAGAAGACTCAGGACTCTGGTCAGACTCACACATCCCACCCCTCTCCGACATCGTCGAATTCGCGCACTCCCAGAACCAGAAAATCGGCATCCAGCTCGCACACGCCGGCCGCAAGGCCTCGACGATCGCCCCGTGGCTCAGCGGCAACCCGACTGCGCCGGCCGAGGTCGGCGGGTGGCCCGACGACGTGTGGGCGCCGTCTGCGCTTGCATATAGTGATACGTACCCGATGCCGAGGGCGCTCACGAAGGAGGGCATCCGGCGCGTGGTTGATGCGTACGTGGCGGCTGCGAAACGGGCGCTCAGGGCGGGGTTCGATGTCATCGAGATACATAATGCGCACGGATACCTCCTGCAGTCGTTCTTGAGCCCGATAAGCAACAAGCGCACGGACGAGTACGGAGGGAGCTTTGAGAATCGCGTGCGCTTGACGCTGGAGGTGGTCGATGCTGTTCGTGCGGTTATCCCAGATACTATGCCTCTTTTCCTCCGGTACGTCTTTTTCATATCTCGAAGAAGGGGACGACAGTTCCTGATGGTCCGTCCGCATACCACCAGAATCTCTGCGACTGACTGGTTGGAGGAAGTCATGCCTGATGAGCCCTCCTGGCGATCCGAAGACACCGCAAGGCTCGCACCCATCCTCCACGCGCACGGCGTCGACTTCCTCGACGTCTCAAGCGGCGGTAACCATCCAGCGCAAAAGATAAAGGGCGGGCCCGCGTTCCAGGCGCCCTTTGCACACGCTGTGAAGAGAGCCTTGGATCCCTCCTCGAAGCTGGTGGTGGGGAGCGTCGGCGCGATTACGGACGGCAAGACTGCAGAGGGCGTATTGGATAAGGGCCAGGCAGACGTCGTTCTGGTCGGCAGGAATTTCATAAAGAACCCCGGGACGGTGTGGGCATTTGCGCAGGACCTTGGGGTAGAGATTAAGGTTGCTAATCAGATCGGCTGGGGCTTTAAAGGTAGGAAATAGAAATACGGTGGGGTATGGATCGAGGTCTTGAGCCGTGCGTCGTTATAAGACCTCTGATAGACCACGCGCAATCGAAATCAAATTTCTGTCTGACAAGATATAAACATTCTAATACAGTCCGTGATGGAGCCGAAGTTCGGAACACAAATTGGGTACATTCGGTAGCGGCAGATCAAGAATACGGAGTAAGTTGCAGAAAATGGGTCACGGGTCGATTTGATTGCAAGAATCCTGGCCACGGCGAGAGGGGGCTATAATGGGCTGTAAGCGCCAAGGGTACGAGAAGAAAAGTCGTGAGAGAAATTGAAATCTTGTGAATGGAACGAAGCTCTTCTGTTGTCTAACCCCCATGGCAAATCCATTTTTGAACACTCATCATGATATTAGAATAAGTGTCGATAAAGTCATAGCTGAAACGACCAGATAGAAAACTGTCCGGTGTATGTCATCTATCCAAACCCACATCGAGAAGACGGCACCCATTGGGCCTAGGGTATAATCAGGGTGTAGCAATTCCTCCCGGTAATGGCCGGCCGCGGAGGGAAGATGTATGGTCGCCAATCGTCTCATCGCGACGATGTACCACGCCATATTAATACCTGCGCCTATAAGTGGCATCGTAGGTAAATAACTCCGCAGTCGAGGCCATCTATCCAAGTCCGGCTCGGCAGAGAACGGTGCCGACCAGAAAGTATTCAAGACATCCGAGGTCCCGTTGGGGGTCTGGCGTGCTAGGAGACGGGGAAGGCTGGGATTAAGTACAGAGCCTCTTCCGATTCCCAACAGATGGGCATGTTTTGACACAAGGGCGGTATGAAGGAGTTCGGGAGTTCGAAGGCCACCTGTCAGAAGGACCAATGGGCAAGAAGTCCCGAGCGCCAACGATTCGAGGACGCCCATAGCAGCCTTGGAAAAGTCAGAAAAAAGCCCTTGGCGATAAGAGTTTGTCTTTGTCATGAAGTCTAGAGTCGAGATATCTAAACGAGGGTGTATGAAAGACGAAAAGGACAACAATTGCCTGGTTTCTCGTAGTCCCCACCGCTGACTTCAATGAAGTCAACTAATCTCCACTGTGCGATAGTTTTAAAGTGGTCTATAACACAATCATAAGCATCCGCATTGCCATGCGTTGCGTAGTCAGCAGCATTCAACTTGATTCCAATGATGAATTCCTCTGAAGTAACCGAACGTATCCCGGAGACGATACGGTGCAGCAGTCGAAGAGCATTTTCTGGATGTGAAGAATAAGAATCCTCGCGCTTGTTGGACTAAAGAGGCTCATTAATGTTCCATCACATTATAAAATAACGCCTGCTCACCTTGGGCGAAATAAACTGGGCAAGAAGATCTAAGGGCTAGTCTTTCAATCAAAGTTGGGGTTATGCGTAGAAAAAAGAAAAAGGAAAACTGACAACCATGCGCAGAATGGAGTTGAACACCATCAAAACCTGCCTCGAATGCAACCCTGCCCCCTCTGATGAAAGCTTCAGCCACATCATCGATGTCGCTCACGGACATTGCGGTCGGCTGTTGGAACGCGAGAGTATGAATCGCATTCGATATCCACCCTGGTTCCTTTGATGCGACTCTTATTGAGCTCGGAGCCAAAGGTGGCTGAAACGGGAAGCGTCCGCCGATGAGATTCGATGACTGGCGGCCAGCATGAGACAGTTGCATGATCGCGAGCACTCCCGATCCATCTGACCCTCTCATCGACATCGCTAAACGCTTGAAAGGCTCAAGATTTTCGTGCGAGAGGTCTTTGGGGAGAACTATATCGCGTCCTAATGAGAGATGCCTGGTGGAAACCTGGACATTGCCTGTGATGATCATGCCCCACCCAAAGCCAGCCCAGTTGGAATACAGTGCATAATGGTGTTCGTTCGGCGGTCCTCCGAGAAAGTCGGCTAGGTGTTCGTACATTGCAGCCTAAGCCTTCTGAATTGTGGTTTAGCTCGATGTCTAATCCGCAACGGCTTACTTTGACGAGTCGGTTGTTGACAATACGGCCACATGGGAGCTTAATAGGAGTAAAGATTACTTCTGGAGGTATGGAACTATCCATGTGTCTGGTTGGAACTTATGCAGTTTGGGATAACACAGTAAGGGCCGGTTCGGGTAACTGCGAATGACAACTAATTGACCAGAGTCTTGTACGTGGTAAGCAATGAAAATATGTGGGAACCGACGAAACGCGAAAAGTCACAACTGTCACGAAGGCACGTGTCCCCCGGGACAGATCCAGGAATTTGATACTCGCCTGAACTGATTTTATCAAGACTTGAATGACGTTAATGTTGATGATGGACGAAATGATCAAAATCACACCATACATGTCAAAATTACTCCTCGCACGACGATCTGTACAGAGGTACATATACTTAACATTGCCAACTCTCTTAAGAAATTTGACAGTGTAAGCACTGCTATGAGCTAAACAGCACATCTTACCATAAGAAACTGGTCTATTAAATTCAGTCGTAATATACCATTTACAAAACCTGAGCGCTGAGCCTCAGACCGATTGGATTTTGTGAGCCCCCTAACATGCAAGTCTCCTGTGACAGATAGGCCACACACAAGGCCCTTCCACACAAGGTTCTGGATGTTGTCAATGCCTTCATGTCCAAACTGTCAATTGTCACCTGCCAAGGCTGACAGGTTTGTTGATTTTTGATTCAATCAGTGCCTGTAGGATTCTCCATGGGCTTTGTACAAGGATATCAAGTAGATACATCCCATTTGCCCTTTTCCTGTCAGTACCTCCCATCCTTCTGTATCCCTGAGCACTACCCTTCCTCCACCAAAAATGATGAAGAAACCCACTCAATCGATTTCTCTATGGAAATCAAGTTTTCTGCTAAGGTCTAGAGTATGAATACAAGAACAGCTGGCCCATTTCTTGTGAAGATCTTCTTCCTCACAGTATCTTGACCTATAATTTTGAAGATGGCATCCTTTTTGGCAGCTTGTCCTTTTCATGAAGCTTCCAACAGGTTGTACTCAGTGAAGTCTTTGCAGTGTACAAAACAATGGTCACTGGCTCCAGAGTCTGCAAATGTTGGGACTTTGGAGTGGGCCTGAAGCACAAGGGTGGTTCTCTGGGATGGAAGGTATTGGGCAGCAAAGGCATAAGTGGTCTGGGAAAGAGACTGTGTGGGATTTGCATCTGCCAGATTTGCAGTGGGTACAGTTCAAGTGGCTTTGATTGAGGCTAGTGCACTTTCTCTAATTCTGAAGCTAGCAGGCTTTTCTTCTGCCTTTCCAGTAGCAGTTGCTGATAATGTAGCTGAATCTTCCACAGTTGGGGTTGGTGTAGACAACTCTTGGATTGGAATTTTTGATGGTTGCAAGTTCTATGTGGTCTCTTGAGGTTTTACGTGGGAAGTAGGACAGAATTTCGAAGATGAGATTTGGAGGAACGTCAAGAAGAAAAAAACGCGACTTTATATATAGAAATGCTCGATGATCGCTAATAATTGGAGACAAACAGCATTATGCGACTAAGTGTGAGTGCCTTTTGTTCTGATATAAGAAGGCATTATCACCAAATTGTCCACATGCTTCTGTATGGTAACGACGAAAGAACTCCATTAGCCATTTTTTGTTGGCTAGGAAGGAAATTGTTATTATTAACCCAGTCTGTCAAGTAATTGATTACAACACCATGCTATATGCTTTGTGGAGAACAACGAGACCAAGCACCGCCTAGAATAGTGATATGCGGCCGCCCTTGATATGTGCATGGTTGATTCCCTTGTATATTTCTGTGTGGCGTCAAAAAGCCGACTGCATTTGTCTTCAAAATAATGGCTCACATGTTGTGCGGGCTCGTAATGATAGAATCATAGTCGCTGTAAAATCGGCTTACGAAAGCTCCACCGGCACAAGATAAGCTGGACATGATATAGTTATGGACGGAATAGTGTTTTATGGACGCCGACTACTGTGTAGTTTCATGGAGAGACCAAACTTTTCGGTTCGGTTCCGGGCAGGGTCACGTCTTGTCCTATTATATTTAGCAGATTACTGGCTCATATAGTCTCAACGAAATCTGAAGGACCGTGACGGAACCAAAGACGTACACTTGCAGGAACGTAGCAAGGTTACTTTGGCGCAGGCTTGCGGGTGATAACCTTGTGAATCTCCGACATGTTAAATTTGTCAGGGTGCTGGGTGCTAATGATCATTGTGTAGGAGACAAAAGGACGAAAGCTAAAGAATAGCCTGTTGCAATGGAGAAGTTTCAGAAAACCGATTATTGTGTCACTCTGGTAATCAATTGGAAGATTGGTGGAGCGCCCGCCGGGAACAAATTATTTGCTGTTCAGGTTGAACGTGTAAGTAGGACTCTCTTTGTTGTTCTCTTTGTTCATTCGCATAAGTCCCCTTTCATCAAAAGGTGTGGATGTGTGGACGTCTCCGTAGCTTTAACCCTTGGTATAAACTGTTCACGGCATGAAATAATAACCGCAACAATTCAACGTACGTAAGTGCTTGTTCCTGATGATTTAGTCCATGAAGGCGTGAGTGCTTGAATGTTTCTCAAGTCGAAAGGTGGAAAGTCGAAAGGTGACGTTGACGACATATCTGATCTGGGGTGACCTCCGGCAAATCCTGATGTATTTGTTTGGTTCGATTGAAAGTTGAAAGAGCGCGCCGACTCGGCCCCCAACGCTGACATATCGAGTGTTCGTCCTCTCAATAGCTTCTCTTCGATTTCTCCCCAAAAGAACGCGTTATCACATTCTGAACACGATGCCAGCCCACACTATGACATTTCCTGTGGAAGTATTATCCAGCATCTTGCGACAAGCAACGCTGGTCCCAGAGGCACTTGATACTTCTCCCTCCATCTATTTCGAAAGTCGCAATGCAGTCATTCAATCTTTCCGTGATTCAATAAAAACCAAAGTCTCGCTCTCTTTGGTTTCGAAGACTTTTCATGACGTTATGGAGGCCTATCTGTATGAAGTCGTGATGATATTCCGGTTCCAATATGTCCCTGTTCTCCTGCAACGTTTGCACTCCATATCTTCCATGTCAACCATCCCTCGAGGACATCGGTGTCGACGCCTCGACTTGTATTTAGGTGTCGGCGACGTTGAATACAAGGACGAGGCATGGTATGAAGGTGGCCACACATTATGGGGGCTAGTTCCTGCGTGTCCCAACCTAGAGATACTGGTGGCTCGAGTACTTTCAGCAAAGTTGTACCAGCCTTGCCTCACTCACAAGGCTTTATGGAAGACTATTGCTGGATGTTGCGCAAAGTCCATCCGTCGCCTTGAATTGTTTGGCTTTGAGATACGTATGGACCGTGTGGAGATGATGTTACGATATCTCACAAAACTTGAGGCTTGTAGCATTGCTCACGTCAAGAAGTTTGATCCTCGCAAAAATATCTTTGACGATGAGGAACCAAAGGAGCGCGTCATTTCAAAGGGGCGTTGCTTCGCATCTATGCTACTCGAAGATGATTGGGACTATTCGAAGACCTCCGGCTACTTCGACACATCGACTGTGTCAGAATTCAAGGCAGTAAAAGAGTATTCCTGTTGGCCGCCATTCACCACTTCTGCGCCATACACTCTTCCACATCTACACACATTACGTCTCGACGCGTTTGATTCAACGAGAATCATTCAGTTCAAGTTCCCCCGCCTGCGCCATGTCGACATGTACTTCTACCACCCTAACGGGATTGAATGCCTCAGCAACAGTCGAGTTTCTTTCCCAGATTCTCTCACACACCTCACATATGCTGGAAAGGGTGCCTCCATCGCCGACATAATTAGCTTCTTTCCTCAGCTGCGGTTTTTACGTCTCTCCATTGAATTTTGCCAATTTCCTGATTCGCACTTCACGAATCCTCATGTATCTCTCGAAGTTGTTGAGCTGGCTACCTGGAGATGTACCTTTGATCCTCAGCCACAGATCAGAGAGATTCTGATTGCAGTTAGAGCCATGAAGCTCCCTAGCCTGTGCAGGATTGAAGTTAATCGAGGTTGGAAGCATGATGGCAAGGACTCATTTCCATCTGAGGAGATGGAGAGTGCAGCTTTAGGTATAACTCTGCAAGTGGTCATAAGAGAGGAACGTATCTTTAAAAGCATGGCTCGAGAACATCATGGCTGAATGCCCCCTTAATAAAGTTTGAAAGCAGTTAATGCTCAAGCCTGATTAGGATTGTGTTGAGAAAATGTTCATGTTGCTCAAATCTAGTTTGGAATGCAAGATTGACCTGAGAGTATCTTGATAGGACTTTTTGCCATCATCAATTCATTAATTGAAAGTGATAATTCAAGTCAACATATGTAAAAACAATGTTCAAGCATTAGAAATATTGTAGTCAATGCATGGTAATGCATAATTGTTGATTCATCCTACTAGACCATGAATTCCAGCTCAATCTCCTCAATATAAAGACATATGAATTATTGTCCATCTCACCTCTTCCTATAGAGGTACCATTAAAAAGGGCATATAAATTATTGTAATGTAGGTTACAGAATGAATCTTGCATATCCATGCAGTAACTGAATCGGACTGAATTTTGGATTAGACTAGCTATTCTATGAAAATACAAGATGTTGTTCTTACATAAGCAAAGGAAACACTATTAAACACATCACAAACACATGAGATCTATAGTAACATGTAACAACCCATTACATACCTCCCTTTGAGACTGAATAATTGGTCTCACACATGACGGTTGTAAGGTGTCAGTTGACACTGTAATAAACCAATACCACCTGAAGAAAAGAATACTATGAAATAGTAATGAAGGACTGGATTGATAGGATCTTCCAGAAATACTATTTTATAGTGATACATTTACTTGAGATGTAAGGATTGATGTGTCTACTCGGTGCCTAGCTGCTGTGTAGGAACCAACCAACAAAAGCAGCTAGAGAGATTAGCAAGCTGAGGCCTCAGGGAGAGGAGAGGTCTTTAAAAGGAAAAATCCCAGAATCCTGTTGGTATTCTGCTATCAGCAGCCAATGGGTCTTATCAACATACTGTACCTATTGCTAAATTGTAACAGACATTGCTATGCACTTGTACTCAATTATACATACAAATCCTTATCTTATCCATTTATTATGTAATGTGTGAATAATGGCAGGTGACAATGGAATTACATGGAAAAACAAGAAGAAATGTTGATGTAGCACAACTAATGAAGTGAATGATATTTTGGAACAAGGGAATAAGCATTGATGGCGTGAGAATGAAGTGATTGAAGGCTCTGTGGAATGATAACATGGCACTGGAGTATGACAAATATTTTACAGGTTGTTGACATGGCATAAGAACAATGACATGGCTGCATTGGACCTGAGCGCTGAGCTTCGAACCGATTAGATTTTGTCAATGACAAGTTCCAACCTTGACTTCCAGACGTCAGCCTTTCCCAGTTGGACATTTGCAACTGAAAGAAGTACATAGTACGTAGATGGACCACAGTGTTGAATATCATTGAAAAAGGCTATATACAACAATGCAACTGGCAAGCTGACGAAAACTCTACATAAATACACGTCAGGAAAAAAAGTAAACAAGAATACAGACATACAAAACATCGCGAATCGTAGAACTATCTCAAAACAAAAGATAACAAACAGGCCGAGAGAATCGAAAACTAGGACACGCTAGATTATGGATATATCATATTGGTGGGTACTTATTGGTGAGTTTGAAGAGTCCAAAACGTCCAGAGTGCAGGCCCAATTCAACCAAATCTGAATGCTGATGGGAATATGATGGTCATAATCGAGATAAGCGATGGTCAAAAAAGCAAGCAAGAAATGTAGTGTATGTGTCCGTGTCCGTGAGGTGTGTGTGGTGTGGTGTGGTTTGGGGAGGGTGTTTGAAGGTGCGGCTGTTGGATAGGTGAGTCGGTAGGAAGGAGAGAGCCCAAAAATGAGGATCAATGGAGATCCAGAAGGAATGAATGAAGAGCGCCAGAATGGTAAGAGGACTGGGAAGATGATGGCAAGCCGAGGCGAGAGGAAAGGACATGAAGGGAAAAGTAATGACAAACGTAAGTAACCATAACCGGTAAGTGAGCAAAAACTGCAGTCAATCCTGAGAAAAACCATATACATGCCTAGGCTCGCTAGCGCAAGTACGAGTTTATAGGAGTCGTAGGTAGTTTGAGGGTGCGACTGTGAAAAAGTGAGTCAGTGAGAGGAGACAGCGAAGAAGCCAAGGTGAAGAGAAGATCAGAAGGCCAAAACAAGAAAAGGAACAACAAACTCACTTCCAACTTTACCATCCACCCCTCTACCCTCCCACCACTTTCCTGACTTGTTCGAGATTTCCAAAATATCTCCCTTTTTGAACGACAGCTCGTTCGGGTCTGCGTCCTGTGCATCATCTGGCCAACACCGACCAACGACAATAGAACACACATCAGTGCTGATCCGAATGTACCTTGCCGGGGAGGAGAAATAGCAATGACGTACATTTATACAGCGCTTCTGCTCGCCAGAGATATTCTTTTTCTTGGCGTACGGGATTTGGTGCTTCGCTCGTACTCGTGCTCGTGCTCGTGCTCGCGCCTGCGCCTGCGCCTGCGCCTGAGCCTGCTCCCATCCCCGCTTTCCCAGCATCGCTAGCACGACTGTTACGAGCACCTGCGCTACCAAGACCCGGACCCGCAGAATCTACAGGCGACACATGCGCTGACTGCCTGGGCCCGGTCTCTCTGTCCTCTGCACTCTTCATACTCACTTCGGAGGGCTCAACGTCATCGTTCGTACTCGTGGCCGAAACTGTCACCGCGGCCGAAGTCCTCGCTGCGCCTCCACCTCCGCCTCCGCCTCCATTGCTCGTGCGTGAATGTGGATTTGTCATGAGCGTCTGTGGTCGTGAGGTCTCAGGTGTATGTGAGCTGCTGATGTTGGTCGTGCGTCGTGAGGCAGATGGGTTGTCTATGTTGGTTGGGACGCTTGGGATTAAACTTGAGCGCGGGGGCGCTTCTTCGTCTACTTGATCTCCTTCTCCTTCTGGGTGTTCCTGTCGTTGTTCTCCTACGTATTGATATCTTGGCTTCTGGGTTTGAAGCTCAATTGGGGCGCCATATGAGAGTACGTGAGAGACGGGGTGTGTAGGTGAGGTCGTGAAGTATATGGCCCAGAGAGAGTTGATGATTGCGAGGATGAGCCAGCCTGCTGAGAGGGCTTTCTGTGCTGGGACTAAGGGGTTGAAGATGTTGCCGTTGACGCCGAGGACAGCGAATACGATGATGAGGGTGGAGAAGGTTGTAAGTGTCGCGTGGTAGGCTGGCAGAGTGTGGGATAAGAGCCCATAGGTGAGGATGAGGAGCACGAGGAGTTGGAGGATTACTGCAAACCAGAGTGGACCAACAAATGAGTTTCCAACTAGGTGTGTATTGAGTGATGAAAAGGTGATCATACTTGATACTTTACTTACTTTGTGCAGTTACAATTGATTGAGAAACCAGCGAGATGACCCACGAAGCCTATGAGAATGACTTGGACAATTAAAAGAAAGAGGATGATGTGAACTCACAATTGCAATAGGTATTGTTACCAAAAGAAAATAGCTGCGCGGAGGCGGCGGCGGCGAGTCGTCGGACATGCTGGTTTCAAATTGACAACTTGGAAATCACGTCGAAATTGACATTTTAGCTTCCCGGCTTCCCGGCCCGCGGCCCGAATGAATTCCGGCAACCCCCTGATTCGATTTGCTCATTGTTGGCCAGGGGAAGCGGGCGTAGCCTCGGCTGTCACGAAATCTGGGCATACCTGACTGGCTCATTTGGGATTTTCCTCGATGTTATCATTCTACTTGCTATATGTCAAGAAAGGCGCGGTGCAAGGGTCTGTCTCACGCTGGTAGCGAGCAGTGGAAATCGGTGCTCACCCCCAGGTGCTTACTCAGCCCATAACCTTCGTGCGTCGTCTGTTCCAAGAACGTTGAGTATGTATGGGACTTTTCCGAACAACATCCCAAGTATAACTAATGTTTTATGCATAGCTTTAACCTAAGAGATATTCCGAGACCGACTACCGTGAAGTTTCACTTCTTTCTCGAGAACACGGGTCAGAATCGTTCCAGCCAGGGCTGGCTGCGCAAGGAAATTCTTCATCAAACCCCCAAGATCATT
Source organism: Termitomyces sp. MG145 (assembly GCA_003313055.1). NCBI lineage: Eukaryota > Fungi > Basidiomycota > Agaricomycetes > Agaricales > Lyophyllaceae > Termitomyces > Termitomyces sp. MG145. The sequence continues at coordinate 56,918 of QGOB01001151.1, read as the reverse complement.
TGCAATTACAAGATTTCGTCCAACACTCGTTCGCAATCCCGGCATGAACGATTTGAAGCACTTAAGCTCTGTATCTTTTCTTGTTTCTCGTGATTGTTCTCTGCCTCGAGGAATCGCTTAGGTCTGTACACCTCGGCGGCCTTGGCCTATGTCTCGATAGTCCAGCTCCGCACGGACACAATGTTCTCAAGGAAATGCCGAAGATCGTGAAGCCGCCTTGCTGGTCCGCAGTCAGCGCGAGGAGGTCATCGTCGTTAGCACGCTCCTTGTACAGCACACGTTGGAATTTGCGTTGGATGGACAGGTTCAAGGCGAGATGAAAGAGTGGAAGACACTTGGAAGTCGTATCGTGCCTCGCAATGAGCAGCATCAGCGCCTCGCACGTGCCTCGCAATGAGCAGCATCAGCGCACCGGCAGTCACTTTTTTCTGCTTTGGCAGTTCCCGTTCGAGTCTCGCAAGTCTTTGAGCATGGCCAATATATCTACTCTGTCAGAATGTAACATGAGCCTATTCTTGACTGCCATAATTGCAATATGGGCAGGCGTCTTGAGGTACTTCTTGCCGCGATCATGTGGGTGCGCCACCATGTTGGGAGGGTACCGAGGCACAGAGAATACTCGCAATCTCGACGACGGGCACCGTGACGACGTGGTCGTGAGGACTTGCCGTACGAGAACATGACTGCTTCTTAACTCGAGGACCTTAACAACGTACTCGGCCGCTCTGACAATGCCAAAGGGTCATCGAACGCGAGATCAGCCATAATATCAAAGGTAAGGTAGTTGACCCCTGTATAGGCAAGTTAAAGCTAGGCGTGGAGAGGAAAAGGCGTGATGGTACAAGGGAAGCGACACAACTGTCCGTCCTTGTCCTCCCACCCAACGCCGCCTTCAGTTCCTTTTCCCCCAGAAGCCAAATCAAACAGGTAGTTCCACTAGTCGATGAGCGCGGTGGTATGCGCCCGGATGTGCGCTTAAGCTTGTTGGTGGATTTCGCAGAAAAGATGTGAGCGATAAATTTGCGTCTGCGGGCGTGCTCGGATGCGGTCGCACGTGCTAGAGATTTCGAACGAGGTCGCTGGCGACAACGCCGTATTGTCCCGCAATCGAACCGGCCAGCACCCGTTCCCCGCTCTCCTCCTCACAACAAATATTATGCTCTTCGGTCCGGTTCGAAAAGCTGCGCGTTGGCTTTTTGCCTAGATCATGGCTTCTAATGGAGAGTGCGCGAGGCGTAATTGTCTCTCTATTGACTCCTTTTGTACTCTACTAAAACTTTCAATGATTTTCTTCGGGCTTGGTAATTCCTGTTTCATCTTACGTTGCCTTGTTCCGTGCCAATAGATGGAAAATATCCATGCATGACATATTTTTACCTCCTTCCCGTGGTATAAATATGCATACATGCCTCGAGAATACCCTCCATAGACCCTCGCCAGTCTTCATCGAGTGTTTACAAGATCATGGCCTATTCTCCATTTTTTTCGAACTTTGCCGTTTCTTGTACTCATGGCCTCTCTGGGGCCCATTTGTGCCGACACCACACAGATTATGCATCGTTCATCGACATACAAGGAACTGTCCAGACTGACTTGACTCCAGAGACAGTCATCATCACAGATTTTACGAACTGCAGTGGGGGGACCTACGACGCCAATTTTCGTGAGTCCTGATGCTCGAATGCCTGATTCCTCTAAGAAACTTCAAGCACGATGGCCTGATGTCAGTAGGTGTAATTGGTATACCACCTCTGATAGCAACAATCACCTGATGCAACAAAGTGTCTAGCTCAAAGTGTCTATCTCGGTATATTTGCTCAAGTTACATCTTATTTTTTACCCATTTGTGTTATAACTTCTGGCCAAATGCATAAATCTGATTTTTTTTTACGTCGCCAATGAATAGGAAGGCTCAGAAGCAGACGTTTCAATCTTTGCAATCGTATTTTGTGAGCGAGCGAGCATATGCTCCTCTTTGCAGATTCTGGTTCATGGGAAATTTTATATTGTAGAAATTGTAATTTCTAGTGGGTTTCCTAAGTCAGGGGGACAAAAACTACAGATATTGCTTAGGTGCCCCAAACAATGCTGCCGGAGAAGTAACATGCGCTGTACGTCAATCAATACGATTGGCTTATGTTCACCAATTGATACGCAATGCTTTACGAATGTTGAAACCTTGATCTTTTCTAAAATCACAAGAGAATGAGACATTGATATTCAAGAGTACCTCTTGGTACTGTCACCTAGAAACTTGACCGGGATGAAGAGGTAGACACTAGCCCCTTCATAACGTCCAATAATAGAATCTCGGTGAGCCGGCGACTAGATGTAAACACTGTGAAAACCACGAAAACATTTATCACTGCTCGCCCATCCCTCATCGGAGTCGATGATCGCTTCCACCAAAGTGTATTCCCGTCCCAATCGCAATCCAAGGCCAGAAAGACGATAAGTAATGGCTGAGATCTACGTTTTTCTCATCATTTGCCGCAATCTGTACATTTATTTCAACTGAGGAAGATGCAGAAGTTATATCGCGTTTGTGGTCAGTCCCAAATCGAAGTGGGATTATTTGACGATGAGATTAAGAGCCACTAGTTGACGGCGGCTCCATTAGTGAATTGAGAACTCCAAGTGACGAAAAAGACGTTGGCAAAATTGATCTCTATGTTTTGAAAGAGAAGAATATTGCATGTTAATCCGCTTCATAAGCGTCGCATCCGATCGCAAAAAGCCATGCTGCTCGATCCTGTTCGCGATGGCAAACCAGACTGTTCAAAGCGCCCAAACACTTGCCGGATGCACAACCCCCGCCTACGCCAACTCCTCCGTCACCAATCTTCCAAATCTTTCCAGAATCTCCAATTTCGATATATGACGGATCAGGAACACAGAATGTGTGATTTGCACTACTAAAGCCTGAACTTGGTAGACAAGGGAGAAGCTGAGGTAGAGTAGATGCAGATGATGCATATTGGAAGATGCGAATGCGTTGAGCTTCGCTCAAACCTGGGGCGAAAAACGAAAGAAGATAATGTACGATTTCTGTCGGCAATTTGAGAAACGGAGACGACAATGAGGAAGACGAGGGGGGATTAATCCGACTTTGAGGGACGGCCAAGCAAGAGCAAGATTCATCGCAAGGTGTGGTGGTTGTAGAAGGCTTGTATGTTGTTCTAGCAGAGTGCAGGAGAAGTGGTCGCGAGTAGCGCAGTAATCGGAGAGCCTCGACTTTAGTTTTCTCATTGAGATACTTATTACGAATAACGAATTTCTTTAGAAAGCTTTGGATCTCCTGCATCTTAAGTCGAGTCGTTTCATCATTTTCGCTATTGATTGTGCTATGATTCGCAAACATGCTGAGTGACGTCAATCGGTAATTAGCACCGGAGTGCAGAGCGTCGGAGATTGTTTGAAGACCTGCGATTCCAAGAAAATTGGAGTTGCTAGAAAAGGCTCTAAGGTAACAACGATCTGACGAGAGGTAGTTGGCGATAAGAGGAACGGAAGCCTCGGTAATGCCAGTGGCCGTAAGGCTGAGATCGCACAAGAAGCGGGAATTCAGGGATGGCAAAAAAAAGGAGATGAAGGTATCAGAAAGGCCACTATTGGAGGCCAGATTCAATGTTTCGAGATGCGAAGAGTTGACAGAGCGAACTAAGGCAGACGTTACTGCTTCATCTCCAATGAAAGTATTCTGTGGGTGGGGTGAGATCACCCATGTAAAAAGCGAGGTAGTAAGGTAATTACATTCTGCAGGTGCAAACATCGCAGGTGTATATTATTCTCGAGGTAATTAGCTATGGCCAGGAGGCTCATATTTCCGAGCTTGTTAGATCCGATTTGTATTTCAGATATGTGATATTGTCGTCCCTTTGCCGAGCTTAGGAATTTGAAAAGGATGACACATCCGTCGTCCCCAAGTTCATTGTAAGAGAGCAACAGAGTAGATACAAATCGGCGCTTTTCAATCAAGTCAATGATCCTCTGGGCACCTGTAACAGTCTATTAGGTATTTACAGAGTAACAGCCATGAGACTCACCCTCTGTAGAATAAAGACCAGATTCTTTGCGCTCTATTCGAGTTCGACTACTTAGTGGCACTTTAGCACCGTGCACAGTAGGGATCGGATGTGGCGCCATGGTGGAGCATGCAGAGAGTCAGAAGTCACGTCGGCCTGGCAGTGTCAGCCGTAATTTCAAGACTGCTACAGGGTCCTGTGGCCCGACCCCAGGCCGAGTCTTCCTCAGGGGTAAGCGGAGCCTGTCGTTTCACGCTCCGACATCTGTCACGGGGGGAGTTCTATGGACTGACTAAGCCCTCTTGCATACATAGTCACAGAAGTTTGGGCATAAAAATAATGGAATTGGTGGCGCTTGTCATATCTGAACGTTACGGTTATCTGGACACCCTGTCACTTTGTGATCCTTGGAAGACCTGTACTGGTTCAGGCATGAGAAACCAATTTTGTTCCGATCATGAGTACGTGCCCATCTTCTTGAGATCTTCAGCGATAACAGAAATGCCGACAAGGATACCCGAAATTCATCATAAAAGACTTCATTCGCTAGGGCACGACTTAACCATCAAGGCAGTATCGAACTATTTCGGCCGTTGGAGCAACTATATCCAGCTATTCCCTGGGAACATCAATCGGACCGTCATATACCTCGTGATGAGCATGCCTCCATGAAAGACGAGCAGGATGAAGTCGTCTGCTGTAGGCATCAGGGCCGCTTTAACCGCCTTGTTTTCCCGATTTCCATTCATTGGCTACACCGGAGAATAAATGTCATTATGTTGACCATTGTTGTATCCAACTCTCTCATGCCGCTTTATAAATTCTCTTCTTGAATGTCAATCATCCACATCTATCCTCACCATGCACTTCAAACAATTCTGTATCGTCTCTTTGCTGACATTCATTTCGTCCGTACAAGCTCTCACGTACCACGGAGCCGACTTCTCTTCACTCGTCAACCTCGAGAACTCAGGTATCACCTATAAAGACTCTGGGGTTACTACGAAGTTCGAAACAATCCTGAAGAACCATGGAGCCAATCTTGCACGAATACGTATATGGACAAGCACGAGCAACTCTCAGTATAGTTTGAACTACGGTCTTGCCCTTGCAAAGCGTGCTGTTGTGGCTGGGATGACTTTGCTTATTGACCTCCACTATAGTGACACTTGTAAGTGTATTAGTTCTGTAGTTTTCTCGTACCTCATCCTCTTCGAGGGGCCGATCCTGGGCATCAGGCTATTCCGTCTGGATGGCCAACAACTCTGTCCGGGCTGAACACGCAAATCTACACGTATTTATTCCATCTTCTGTATCCCAGTCCGTCCTGAGATGCTGGATCCAGATACACAAACAGTCTCGTCAAGGCCTTCGCTGCTCAAGGCACACCCATCCAGTACATTCAGGTCAATAGTTTGTCCATCCTGTACCCCATCTCTCTTAAAGGCACCAGTAGATCGGAAACGAAATCAATGACGGAATTCTGTGGCCTGTCGGGCGGATTTCTGTGAACGGGTACTCTCCTCTCTCTCAGCTGCTCCATTCCGCTGCCAACGGCGTACGCGACGCCTCATCCACGACCAAGATCATGATCCACCTTGCTAATGGCTGGGACGCGAGTGCAGTCGCCTCTTTCTACAACCAGATATTTATTGCTGGCGAATTCGCCACTGGTGACTTTGATGTCCTTGGGTTCTCATTCTATCCGTTCTATGGAACTGAGGCAACATACAATGCCCTTCAGTCAAGCTTGCAGGCCATGGTTACGAAATTCGGCAAGGTACGACCAATATTGACTAGCCGTGGTCAATTCCTAACGGAAACAAAGGACATCATTGTTGTTGAAACAGATTGGCCTGCTGTTTGCTCTGGGGTAGCTTTGAGTGATACCGCAATTCAGGTCTCTGCCGAAGGTCAATCTACTTGGGTTGCGGGTATTCGAACTGTACTGCAAGCCCTTAGCGGCGGTCATGGTGTCGGTATTGTCTATTGGGAACCTGGGTGGGTAGGAAATGCGGGTTTGGGTTCGAGCTGCTCAGTACGAGATTCTTATTCCTGGACTGATTTGGTATCTGATGTGACGTTCTTCCCCAGGATGCTTTATTGGTAGATGGGTCGGGTAACACGCGTAGCAGTATTGGGATGTTCGCTAGTAGCATGTAGAATGTTATCTGAGTTGGCGGGAAAAAGGCTGAAATTCGGATACGCGACTGACATCATCTGAATATGACGTAATGTTTTGCGCTCTATACATCTCGCCCTCTATATAAAGACCTCGCCTATTAGGACCTCATTTAACACCTGCTAGTATCACCACGAAGATGTCGACAGAATTCCAGAGACACATCAATTTACGAGGGAGGCCTATGGTCAGTTGCACTACGGCGGTTACAGTTTAAGACTAACGTTTCGAGCCCTCTATCGAGGCCATCGCTTGTGTGTCTGTTATCGCAGCATCTTTAGGGGCCATGTATGTCATAGGTAAAGATACAAAGAAAAATGAAGGGAGAGATTCCCCGTACAGTGAGTCTTGTCCTCTGACAGTGTTCTGACCTCATCACACTTTTCAACCTCAGGGCCACACGCTGGACCAGGGACCTCTGATGCGAGCATGACTTCGTCGGATGTTAGTGCAGCTGTGTCGGTGCCAAAGCCAGGGAAAGAAAGGCTGCACCATCAGCGTGACCCCGACCCCCACTCGCGTTGAAAAGTGTACCGCAGCTACCGCACCTGTATTTTGTTTCAATCCAGAGACTTTTGACAGTTTCCGTTGTTTGTATTGTTTGGAACTCAAGATCGAGAATTTGACCTCAAAAGATACCCCAACGAATAACTGAGAAAGACACCGAACGGACGCGAGCAAAGTACAGAAGAAGCAAAAAAAGAATTGGTCAGAGGGGAAAGGTGATAAATCATAAGTAGGGTGAAAAAAAGCCGAGTAGGGTCTAGGTGACAGGTGCTAGGCTAATGATGGCAAGCGTTTGAACGGTACTTGGGTTTGATAATGATTCCGAATGATGCTTTCTAGGGGGGTCGAGGTCGGAATCAAGATCTACTAGAGGACTTGGTGGCTGGTTTTTCGGAGTCGCATACTACAGTTTTCGCCTGGTCAAGAGGTCAGCGTTGGCCTTGTCCAGAGAACCGACATGAAATATTGGAGACAGGTGGAAGGCCTCAGTTATGATGAAGAGTGGGGAGGGTCTTGGTGTTACAGCTTTCGCGTGGTGGAGAGTCATTGTTTGGTGCCATTCTCAAGCAACTGTGGATGTGGTCGCCTAGTAGTTTTTGCTCAAGTTGTAGGAAACAGAGTCAAAATGAGGAAAGCATCATAATAGATACGGTCCGTATTCGGAGTGATAAACCAATGGCACCCGCTAAACGTTGAACGGTTGATGGCAAGGACTTGAAAGCTAAGGGTAGTCATAATCAACGCGGTGGCTGATGTAGCGGTGTACTGCCCATCCCACGGCAATAGCAAGCTTTTTGAGGGGTCGGAAGCAAGATGTGTCCCTTGACTGATGGTACACATCTTGAGACGGACTGTCAGACCCATCGATGTCATCTTCAGGAAGGACGCTGACGGGTTCGGGTGGGGAATAGATTCCGAACTGTTCCATCTGCTCCCAGTCGGGCTGATATTCAATTTCCTCAGTTTCATCGTTTGTTTGCACCCACTCGGATTGATATCCAATCTCGTGAGTCGGTTGCTCCTCGGGCTGATCTTCAACTTCCGTTTCGTCGTTCGTTTCCTCTCCCTCGTACTGATCTTTGACTTGATCAGTCTCGTAGACTTCAGATCCGTGCGGCCCTTTGGCAGACCATGGGAAGGGAATATACTGAACGACCTCCTCGGGGTCTTCTTCAAGGAGCAATGGCATGCCAGTCGAAAGATTATTGTAGACAATGACGGCAGCTAAAGGGCTCTCTGGGGATGACAACGCGGAACTGTCTTCAACCCAGTCGAATTGGGGATCAAGGTCGATAGAGCTAACCTCCACAGGCGGAGTCAAGCGCTGACGAAGGAGAACCGGAGAAACCTCCTTAATTTCAATAATTTCAAGGCCCGATGTTAGAAACAGTATCACCACAAGAAAAAGTATGAAGGACCCACAGCTGTGTTCTCACTACTGGGAGAGTCAAAGTCCGAAATACCGCAGCCGTAGGAGCAGAAATCATAAATTTCCATCTCGACATCATTGTCTGAAACCGAAGCACTGGAAACGGGGAAGGGGACCTTTGCCTGAGGAGCAGAAGAGACATCACTAAAGGTTATTTGTTGAGGCAGATTAGACGTGTTCGAAGAATATGCCAAGTCAAAGGCGAGCGAAGGGAAATTCGGATTGGCGAACGTGTTCAATGGAGCGATGCAATTGTTGCTCTGAAGTGATGAAGAAGCGCTTGAAGCTGAGAAGGCATCATCAAAAGCACCCGAGGTGTTCGGGTGATGTGTAGAGTTCAATACTGGTTCGACGAGATTCACGGTGGGTGCCATCAATGGGTTTACTTGAGGACCCATACGCAAAAGTAGTGAAGGTGGATGGTTCGTCTGGATCGACGGCAAAGCGCTCGAAGCTGAGGGTGTACCGATTGACCAAAATGCACTAGATGCACTCTGTGTGGATCCAGTGCACGGGCTTAGATTGACAAAACTCGCGGTGGGAGCTCCAAATGAATTGGCCGAAGGCGAGTTTACGCTCACTTGCGAAGCGCACATGTCTAGGACATCCATATCCACCTCCACTGATGCAACGACCATATATCCTGTATTAGTCGAGACAAACGATTTCAAATTACTGTTGAGACCATGGTCTCCCGGTCCAGAAAAGGCAGATGGTTGCACTCCATTAAATGCAAACACTGAAGACGCCTGGGTAGAAAAGGGTCCATTTGTTGAAGTCGAAGAGGATTGAGTAGAGATCTTGTTGGTGAGAGCAGAGAAAGCGTGAGAAGAGGTCCCATCATCGAAGGCGAAAGAAGCCTGAGCAGAGGTTCCTCTTGTGTTCCCCGACGTATCCATTGAGTTGAGGGTGACCCCTTCATGCCTGACAGCAGCGACAGTTGAATCCATCGCGCCCAGAAAACGGGATCCCCCACCTGCGGATGATGGAGATGCGGATGATGGAGATGCGAATGATGGAGATGGGTCATAGTGAGGAACAGAAGAAACGGAGGGAGCAGTAGCAAGATGTGAAGCCAACTCATATGCCATTGGAATATCTTGAGCTGCTGTCGCGAGTACTGCAGAAGAAGGAGCGGTAACTATGGTTGGCACTGGCGAAGACACAAATGCAGGCATTGGAGCATCTGAAGACTGATTTCTGGATGAAGAGGAAACTCAGGCATTTCCATTCTGTGGAGAAATAGACGTACTTACGAACTAGCCCCAACGACGGATTCAACATCACGACCTTGCGCCGCGGCCGCGTCAAGGATAGACGCCACAAGACTATTTTGCACGGTAGGATCCACCCTCGACCGCGATAGTTGGTTTCTCGACCTTCCTGTATTTGTTCTATTTTCCCTGCTCGGGTTCGGAGATTCATTATTGTCCTCAGGCTCAGTATCGGTCCCCGCATCCGCGTCAGTGGCGGAAGAAGATCTGGAGCTAAATCATGGACAAGTCGTGAGAACCAATGAACTCAAATGGATCGTATGATAACAAAACAAACGAACGTCTCGTTGTGCACGTTTGCCGCCACCGGCCGTGGAATAGGGCCTTGGTGACCTTGATTTGACGGTCCAACACTATCAAGTGGGGCGGCCCTCTCATTCTTGACATACTGACTCGATTTCTTGGAGGCAGACTTGAGGGTGCGAAGCATCATCGTTTTTATAGAAGGTTTATGACACCTGGGTCCATGAGTCATGGTGCGCGAGAGATGTCCAAAAAGCGTGAGGTAAAGCAAGGTTGGAAATCAATTCAAGGTCTGGGAAGAATGCATAGTTTGGCCTATGCTTCTTGTACTTATAGCTCAGCTTGACCCTTCACTGCTTTGAATTTGCTGTGGCCTGCATAACTATTCAGGGAGGCAACAGCACGAACAATCAAGGACCGTTCTGCTGCTTTGACCTATTGCAACCGCAGACGATCTTGTTTGGACAAGATGGAACAAAATCAAAAATCGCGTGTTTGGGATCGAGAAAGCTTTGATTGCAACTTAGAATGCGAGCTGTAATCAATTTGAACATGTTCTGCGGGACATTCGTGGTGGAGAAATGGAGAGGAGGCTTGTTCATATTCGTGAGAGTTTTCATAAGTGTGGCTGTGCAACAACGAAATGGATAGATACCTCACCAAAAACCAGACGAAGAGCAGAAAGGAACAAGTACTAATGTACACGGATACATTATGCTAGAGTGTATGTCTTCGCCCGTAAGGTCAAACTAGGTATGCTACATGTCCATCATACAGTGAAAAGAGACACGGATACAGCTGAGAAAGATTGGTGATTGATCCAGAAACAGCATCCGAAAAGTGTGAGAGATACAACAAGAAAAGGAAGAATGTCCAAGAATTAAGAATACAATGGGGCCACTTGCTCCAGGAAGAGAGGGACCCTACACATGGGACATGTCTTGCTTCGGACGAACCATCGCCCAAGGCATTTTTCATGGAAAGCGTGCCGGCATACAGAGCCAAGCTGCGCAGCGTCGCCACTGCGGAACTGCGTTAGACAGATCCCACATTTGTCCACGGCCGCATCAAGCAATCCTAGCTTCAACTTGACACGGCCATCCTTCGTAGTGCGCCTGCGCTCAAGTCTTACATTGCCTAGGAGCGGTACGTTCGGCATTGGAGTGCGTTCCACTGTAGAACGAGTCTGACGTGGAGGAATACCAGATGTCAGCGTCGGATCTGCGCTCTGCTGGGACGGATTGGCCGGCCCAATGAATTCTGAAAGTAAGAGAAGCGCCTGAGAAATATCATTTAATGATGATGACGGATATATTTGGGTGAAAAAGCTCGAACTCACGTCATAATCTAAGCCATCTCGGTGTTCATCTTCATTTATTTGAGAAACGAGCGCGTCAAGATCAGTGAGCTCTGAGAACACGGTAGGCCCCGAACTAGCTTGAGGTGGAAGGGCGGGACTTGAGTTTACTTGGCTCCGAGTGTCCTGGGCAATCACCGACGGCTCCATATCCGCGATCGAACCAAGAAGATCGACAGAAGAAGAGCTCGAGATGGCGTAATATGGCGCCACAATATTATTTCCCCTACTATTGATTAGAGGCGTTGTAACGGTATTGGCTGAGGTCCCTGTGACGGAATAATTGTCATCAAGATCAATGAGCAGACCCTCTGGGCAGTGAGAAGTTGGTTGTGTACGAGACTCGTCATGGGGATCAGTGCCATGTGCGGAATCTGACAGCGAACGGGGGGTCCCCGGGGGTTGGGGAAGGGGTCGGCCAGGATAGTGACGACGCGGAGCTGGTGAAGAGTCCCTTAGGGCGCTCAGAGCGCCCGGTGAGGCTGGCGATTGAGGCTCATCGTCATCTGGATAGTCACCGGGCATGTGAAAGGGATTTGACGGCGTGTCTTGTGTAATACTATCGTCCTCCTGTGTTATGATCTGATGATCGCATTCTGTAGTAGAGGTGGGTACGCGCGTATGTGCTGATATACTCTTCCCCGGGCTCGGCAAGGCAGGTTGAGGAGAGAGACGAAGGTCGAAAGACATAGCTAAGGTACTTTCTCGCACAGGCGTCCGAAGATCAAGTATTGTAGGGGATGTGGGCGCACATGCCAACACTGAATTGCTCCCCGCCGGGCTCGGTAAGACGGGAGTGATAGGAGAACTGCTTTCAATGGGAGAGACGGGAAGCGGCGTTACTATAGCACGCTGCAGGACAGAATTAGATTCGGCATCTACCTCAGGCTTTGCAGGACACCATGAATCATGAACCAGTGGAGATGAAATTAGGTGCGCTGGCTTTTTGGGAGGAGGAGGAGGTATTCTCGTGCGTACAGATACCAGTATAGGGCCCTGGGGGACGGGGACCGGTACAGGCTTGGGAGGTGGATTAGGCACTTTCTTTTTGGGTCGAGTAACAAAAGGTACTAAGGGCGGCTTACGGTCTCTTAAGGACAACGGATGGGGGGAGGTGGTGCCGGTATTTACGATCGGCGGCGGAGATAGCGGAGGTGCTTGATCCTTCACTACTTGGGTAGAAACTGGCATCCCATATGTGTAACTCTGACTGCGTGTCGGCGAGGAGGGATTGTCCGAAGCAGGACTAGAATCCGGCTGCTTTTCAACAACTTCCCAAGCATCGAGAGATTCCTTAGCACGGTCTTTTCCCTTGAGAGTCAAGAATTTACGCGAGAAAAAGCCCTCTCCCTTTACAGATGAGATCGATGTTGTCGACATGGACATCTTGAGAGATGTAGCACTAAGAAAGGACAAAGAAGAACGAGACGAGTACGGTGAAGAATTCGGCGAGGCCGACAACGGTGGATCAACTGACATGGCTCGATAAGGGAATAGTGTGCGGAGCGGAGATAAGTTTTTATTTTTCAAACTGGTCTGACGAAGTGCGTATGGAATCTCATCTTCCGAGTCTGAGTCCAAAACGGCTCTGCTACGATTTTTGAGACGACCTCGAGCTTGATCTTGAGGTGGCAGAGGGAATTCTATCCCGCGTCGATGCAACCAATCGCGCCTGACGTTTTCTTCAAGTTTGGGGCCGGATGGGAGTTGTCCCTCAACTGGTAACGAATCGATGTCTATGATCTCAAGAGATGAAGTGTCAGAATCAACGTCGTTTGCGGATGACAATGAGGAAGATGGAGGAGATATAAGCGTTTGTGTGGGCGACGTCATAGGCAACGTGGAAGTCGGCCCTGTTGATGATACCGATTGGGAAAGGGCCGCAGATGTGGCGTTATCGGGGGATACTGGTGCCGACGTCGCTTCAAGAAAAGAAGGAGGAGGGTAATCTGGATATGCTTTTGCCACAAGACTGTTATTGGATGTCAATCAAGTAATAGAACAAGGGCATACGTTCCCTGCTTTCACTGCGACCTTGATCTGGTCGTCCCCCGCGTCGTGCCGCTCGGTTTCCAACCATGTTACGCAACGATCGAGGGCCCACATTGAACCGGACTTCTTCTTCTACTCTCGCACCCCTTTCTTGCCTCGGACGGCTTCTGTTTCCCTTGACATTGGCCTGACGGACTCGACCATTGTTATCGGCGGGTACAAGGGTGACCTGCCCGTGATGACTGACTGCGTGTGTGAGGTATGGAGCGATCTGTGCTGCGTCCGCTGTTCTCTGCGACGGCATTCGTATGGTCAGGGTGAGACTCAGACGATGCTGCAAACATGTGGAATACGGCAGGCCCAAATTTGGTGCTGTTTACCAACGTCCTTTCATCAGCGTTGAGCTTTGTGAGGGCTAGGAATATGTCAAGATCAATGGTACTCGTTCTTGATGAATTGACAAATGTAGGGAACAGGATAAAATTATTAGAACAATATAAACATGTCGCTACTGTTAGAAACATTTTGGTTGGTTCTCGTGCAGTACTAAATTACAAATTACGATTCCTTGCCCTGCCTTGTTGTCCTCATAGTCTATTGATCCAGCTTCATTCGCGAAGTCTTGAACAAATGCACTATCCCCACAGGAATAAGAGACGCGTCAACCACTTCCCAGCTGCCAAACCGCTTCACGACTTCGCCATAGAGCGACACGAGCCACACCGTTCGTACCAATCGAGCTCGCTCCATTTGCACTTGGTCCTCGCCTCGCCTGAGACAGATAGGACTCCACTATAGGTGTCATGTGCACCGACGCCGATGCCTTGATCGTCGTCGTATATTCATAACGGCGTCTCCGATCGCCCAACCACGACTCTCGTAGCGAAATGAATTCATCGAGACTCATAAACGAGCCTTCCTTGCTCGGGGTTAATTGAGGTCTTTGTACTTCGATTTATCCTGTTCAGCAAGAGCCTCAAAGCTCTGTGTCAATGCGAACATCATCATCGGGTGGCAAAGCTCGAGACCGCCCCTGCTGATGGGAAGGTGGAAGTATCCCTGCGGCAGCGCTAGATGCCGAAACGTGCCTTGATAACAGAGCGCAGGTATGCTACAACGCCCCCCTGTATGTTAGTAAATATTTCCTGCTGGATTCGGACGAGGGTACTGATGATGTCGGTAAGATACGCGCTGCCGAAGCAAGGTGCAGGTCGTCCACCGAAGTTCCTCACGAAGAAGGCCATGTATTTGTTATACGCATTCACCCAACCGAAAACCGATTTTGTCGCCGCAAGCTGACGCCGTAGCTCAACGATATGCGTGTCCACTTGCTTCTGATCAATGACGAATCGGGTTTTGGATGGATTGAAACAGAGGAAACCCCAACGAATGTCGCCCTCGGGAAGTCAGTAGGCTTCGTCGGTCCGGCGCATGTCGAGCCCGTTTTGCTTGCGTTGAACTTGAGTCCAATGAGATTTGCGTAGACGTTCATCTCCTTCCAACCCGCAGCACAGTTCTCTGGACCAGCGTCCCACAGCCAAAGATCGTCGTGCAAGCGGTACAAGAACAACACGTTTGCCTTTTGATTGACGGCGAAGTCCATGACGAACAAGATTACTTCACCACAAAAGCTGCTAAGAGAATGTCTGAACAGTGTACCGCGGATTCGTGTGCGAATTTGACCGAATGGGTCGCTCTTGAAACGCAGTGGCGCGCGAAGGAATCGTTGGAAGAATGAAGTCCATTCCTGTGAGATGCCGAAGAATTTCAATACGGTGAGGATGGATTCATGGGGTAGGGATGGGCCAAACCACTCAAGATCAGATTGGACAATAGCATAGGATCCGTGCAATGTCGTGTTAAGCAGGGCTTCGGTGGCCACAATATGTAACAGTTTCTGCCTTGATGGCGACTGGGTTCTGATAAGCATCCGTGCGAGGTACATCCAGACGGTTCTCGTCATATGTTCAGAGAATCTTTTCGACGACGACAGCTGATTAAGGAATAATTCTCTCTGATGCTGCTGGCGCAACTCGTCAATACCGCATCGTCCGGGCTTTGGAAGCTGTTGAGATATCTTTTTGTAGTTCTTCACTGAACGTGGTTTTATCCATGCTTTGCTTTCCATGAATTGTCGAAAGGGGCTTTCAGTTTCACTTGCCAAGTAATGCCGAGATGAAGCAATAAATTATCGATGACATCTGGATCCGTAGATGCACTGTAGACTCGGTGGGCGACGTCCTGAGAGATATGGAGACTGTTATGCACCAATATTACCATTGAGATGGCGACGCATCTCTACCCTCCACAGGCCATGACCAGGCGTCGAGGCTGGCCATTCGCATGGTGAGAACGCTGGCCAATTCTTTCAAGACGCCTTGGTTGCTGAGGATTTCGTTCAATGTTTTCCTCTTGCCCTCGTCTATCAAGTCTGATGCAAGTACACCCCGAACACTATGCTCTACCTTCTGATCGTAAAGGTTTCCCTCTTGAGAGAATCTTCTAGTGATTTCATCGATTCTCGAATGGACCGCAAAGCCTAAGTCGCTTCTTCTGTGGAAAAGAGGTCGTGAAGGTAGGATTGGAGAGCCTCAGTATCAACACCGAAGTGCTCGAATGTGATTGAATTAAATTGAGCAAATTGGTCATGCATCTCTTGCCTCCCGGCTTTTTCAACGCCTGGTTTTGTCACCGTTGGAGTCCGGGAGAGCAACTAACGAATCTCCACTCGCAATCCGTTCATTGTAAAGGCTGCCAAATCGCTTTGCGCCATCAAAACGCATCGGGGAATGGCGGATGTGGGCCTCGAGTGTCTATCCAGCTCCTAAGGATGTCTCTATCGAAGTTTGGATCCTGTTTTGCCTGTGGAAGCCACATACGCAAGTTGGCGAGATTGAGCTTCCCGCTCACACTATCCCGATCGTCTACTGATCCTGAGCCCAGCCACGATTTAACGGCCTCGAGTAGAAGTTCGACCTTCTCGATAAGGTTATCACCGCATGCGTCGGCCTTCTGTAGCACCTTGGCATGCTCCTGGTAACTTAAGCGCTGTTTCTCCAACTCCTGGAGTTTCGTAGACGTGATGAACTGGAGGGTCTGTCTAACTGGGCATGACTGGATGGTAGTGTTGCTGTGGGGGACTTGGAGGGCGATCCACGAAATCATGATATACTCGAGGAGGCGGCACCGATGGACAAACATACATACATAGACACATTCGTGGGGTTCGCCCCGCCTCCTGTTCTTCCAAGATTGGATGGAATATATCATACACTTGCATCCCGCCAGCACCAATTCCAGGGAGATGTACGAAACAGAATTTCACAGGTGTTTCTGCGAGACCTGCATTTGCGTCCAAAAATAAGGCCTTCGCCACTCATTGATACGGTAACACATGATGGTGCAAGATGCGTCTATCATTAGATGAGCTCAGAAAACATCCCAGTTTCTCGGAAGCTTTCACGGTGACTCGAAACTTGATAGCGTGCTGTTGAGACCGAATCGATAGTTGTCGATGGAAATATATGTCCAGAGAACGAAAAGCCCAACAAGTCGTTGGTCAGAGTAATAAGGGTTGGCGATCGAAGACCGCGACGATCCGTTGCCAAATCTGGAATGCATGCATGCATCACAGCACAAAGATTTCGAATCAAGGCAATTTACAAACATATTTAGATTGTACAATGTTTTCCCATCATTTGCTATTCTGAGGTTTCTCTTGTTAAAAAACTTAAGACGAATTGAATTAGCTTGACATAAATCTCCATTTGGAATTTCGACGCGTCGAAATATCATGATGGACGCGTCGAAAAGTTCCCACGTCATATACTTGTTATACCGCAGCCATCTACTTGTTTACTGCAATATCTATCATCTTTGCCGCACTATGATGCCATCTGAACCAGCTCTACGTGTCCCTTGATTTTGCTTGCCTACGGTGCTCGAAACATCCTGAAGGCTTCACATACCAATCACGATGGCAAGCGGCACAACAGGGAGGAACTCTAGACAAGAAGAAAACACTAAACTTCATCCTCCGCTGGCCACGAGCAATGCAACTGGAGCTTCGACAATGCGCCGTGACACAGCTGCTGGTGCTAGCAGTTGGGCTGTAAGACCACACAAAAATCCCGTCTTCCAATTTTCTCGGCTCGGTGTAGATGACTCCTGTGCAATCTTGACCTCGGCAGATAGGACTATCGAGATCCTTGAGTTGAGCTAGCGTGGAATACTTCTAGCAGATAGGGCAAATGTGTTGTTGTATTATCTGTGCGTCAGGATTGATCCCAAGACATCTTCTGGCACTCTCATGAAGGGTTCTAACAGGTACTCGCTCCTCTTGGAGTGCATTCGTGACAGCAAAAATGTTCAATGTCGCAGTGAGGTCCCGAGAGGCATGTTCTAAGCTCAACTTCCAAAGACATTTCCTATAACAGCCTTTAGATATGCCATTCGTACACATGGGGCTTCCCTCATAGCGGGAATCCTGAGAGTCGGCTCGATGTTGTCATTCTCACTAGGATCTTGCCACGGATCAGGGTCAGGATCTAGACTCACAGGAACAAAGATCTCGACAGGTATTACCGTATATCGGCTGAAGGCCTTCCAGATGGTCCACGAGATGACTGATGAGATGGCACCCGAGGTGGTCCACGCGATGACACACGCATGCGATGGTTGTTGTAATGGTGCACGGGATGATGCCTCTCTGAAAGAACCATGGCATAAAATGCCCCAACGAGATGAGATAAATGTGCATGCACCCAATCGGAATGACGACCCAGGATTCATGATGACAGATACTCACGACGACAACATGTGGTATCAATACGAAAAAGGTATCCGTGAAGTTGGAGCTCAGAAACTATTTGCGACGTGCTGGTTGCGGGCACACATAGAAGAAGACTGCATACTCACCACTTTGGGCTCCAATTAACATTAAATACTGGCTGGAAAGCAAATCTTTCCATTTTTTACGATGTTGGTCTCTGACTGGAGCTCAGGTTCGGTGTGCTTTCCAGACGGCCACATTCAACTGGTCCTGTCTACATTGCAATCAATAATCTTCCTCGTGAGCATCGTTACTTTTCATTCAATGTGATCTTACTTTCAATTATGCCTGGACCGAAAGAACCGACAATTGAACAATTATACAACGCCATGGAACCAATTGTTGACGGACAAGTTCAAGCAGCTCAAGCAAGGTATATCATTCGTTCTTATCCAGTTGTCCTGCTAATGATATAATAGTCAAAAGGAGTCAAAATGAAAAGTCGTTCTGGGTGTTGCCATGTCTTCGGATGCTTGGTTCGACCCGAGCCTGCATTATAATGGTGTATTGGTAGTAATTTAAGTAGAAAATGTGATTTACGTTCACGAGAGCAATGAAATGTGGTGCGTCCGAATGCGCGTGCGTGGAGGGGGTTCGATCCGGGGTCATGACCGAAAATGTTAGATATATGCTTGAAAAAAATCTTCCTGAAATTCAGCTGCTTTGATGAAAAAATGGGTCATTGCAGTTACATTCTCTTTTGAGGTAATGGGTTTGATGATGGCCTAGAATTGATCGAAACATTATGTGGACAAGGTCTCTCAAATACAGCGTGAGAGACGGAGACGTTCTACAAAGTATGTGTCATGGAGACTATCTTGAAGGCGTACATGGTGATGACAGTCGCGGAGTTCGAAGGATAATGGGCTCAGTACCATGAACCTTGCATGTACAAAAACACAGCCTTGAATATTTTGTGCAACACCGGAGAATTAAAACGACAGAACGAGATCTAGAAACAAATGCAGGAACAGACAGGTGGTGTATTATGTAGTGCCAGAGCCAGAACAAGAAAAATATCCAAATTAATTGGTCTGAGCACCCACAGCCTGGAGATTCGTGAGCACGATGAAAGCCAGTCCAGATCATATGACGTGCTCACCAGACGTTTCAAATGTTCCATAAAGACTTGCAAGCTAACGTCGTCCGTGAAGATGGGCTGGCCTGCTCCAGGACCACCTGTGGTGCCATACATAGTCGCAGACATGTGCGTCGTGGACGGGTTAAGCTTGGACAACAAGAAACGAGCCTGACTTCCACCCTGATCGCAAACAATGTACCTCGGAATGGGGAATCGGTCAACGAGGAGATCCTGCATTGAGAAGTCACGATGAGATTCATACGGAGCTGTGATATCACCGAAACAAACCCACCTGAGCATCGGCTACCGGAATTTCGAGGAGCTCCTTGAAATTCTCATAACCCTCCTGATCCTGATAGCCGGCCTTTCTCCATTGAGCAATAAGCTCTCCGTGGAAGATGAGGATATGGAAGAAGGTGTCGAGAAGGAGGATGACGTCGTGCTTGATGGAAACACTATCAAGGAGCACAGGTTGTGAGGGCGTATCAATGGCATACGACATCAGCGTAGGCTGAATCATGATCAATGAATTATTGACATCTTCTGTATTCAGAATGTGCCTGTAGAAGGCGGTTTCGTCGGGACTGTTGTTGAAAACCTGCAAGAATTGACTTCTCCGCAGGTGGAACATGAATTGCGGGTAGATGCTGAAGTTGTCGGTGAGACGAAAAGACATAGGGTCCTCCTTCCGGTAATCCGCGAACTTCTGGCATAGGCGGATAAGCATACGGTCGAGCCATCTCAAGACATCGGGAGAATCGTCAATTTCCGCTTTGAATACCGCTATTCTGGCCATCAACACAGCGGCAGTCTCCTGGTCGAATGATATAGCGATACTTGGGGAGCCTGCTTCAGCAAAGTTACGGGCGATGGTAGTCACACGCAGCCTCTGCTGACCGGAAGAGTGCTGGTAATGAGTGATGAATTGGATGAGACCGCGGGACCCCTGCTGAAGGGGTTGACCCGCAGGTGTGACGACCTCGAAGTAGACGGCAGTAGAGGTACTCGGACTGATAGCGTTGATTTTCCAGGCAGAAGTTTGGCCAATACCGATTTCTGTCTCACCCACACATGCGGACTTCTTGCCTGCTGAGATAGCGTGGCCGATAAGACCCGACACTTTAAGCTCTTTTGTTGTCTGAAACAGAATCAGACATGGACAGAATTACAACAGATGATTAACGCACTTGAACATCGAAAGTGGCATTGAAGCCCATTTGAAGATGACCCTGCTCATCTTTGTTGAATATGCGGAGAAAACTTTGCTTGAAGATCGAAGTAGCGAAAGAATCGGAAAGAACAATGACACCGTTGGTAGAGTTGGGGAGAGATTTCATTTCCAGCAAGCCAACCTGGTCAAGGCAACCAGCAAACAAGTCAACAGCATGACCATTATTGGAAACGCGCTTGGCGAGCGCTTCGTAGAACTAGGTGAATTATAATCATTGCCCTCAAACCTCACAACGGACGACGCACCTTCGTAGCCCGCTTGAAGTGCTTCACGCTATCCCTGTCAATGTCGTGATGTGAACGGATAGGCTCCTTGAGTTCGTTACTAACGACCATTCCTGGACCCTCTGTTGCTGGTCCACCAGCGAACAACATGATACGGGCACCAGTATTGGGATAGGTAGTCTCCAACAAACCTACAGCTACGCTCAACGCAACACCCGTGCATCGGAGGGGACGCTTGTCGTTTTCAACTGGCCAGGGGTCGCGTGTCAGGGACTCGAGGATACCCGTGAGCTGGAATTCGCACTGCTGGGCAGGCATGAGGAAGCGAGCAGCGCCAAAAGCTTGTTGAGGCATCGGTTGGCCGGGACGCGGGGCAGCGCGAGTTTGCGAACTGAGACCGAGCATATCCTGAATTTGCTTCGCCGAGTATTCCTTGCCTCCTCTGAAGACGTAGGACTTCGTGCACTCCGCGTAGCCAATTTCATGGACTTGAGTCTGTACAGAATCAGTTCTTGAGCTTGGCGTTGGATTCTATGAGCAGTTACCATGGTTCCGTATGTGATCAGACCAACCAGCGCGTACGGGGGTATCAAACTCAGGCTAACGACGATAGCGTCCCTCAGGGCCTTCAAATCTTCTTCATCCATGCATGTATCAACGACAAAGAGAAAGATGGGAGGAACCGGTGCTGGGCGGGAAAGCGTGTATTCGATAGTGGTATATTTTGGCAAGAGCTCGGCAGGGAGGTTCGTGTTGGAGATATCCTTGTAATGCGGGGGGAATGAATTGCGCGAGAGACAGAAGGGGCAAATCCATAGCTTTCCACGGATATCAATTTGGCTGTAATGTAGCTGTAAGATGTGAGTGTGTTGCTGAACACCACGCAACTGACCAGTATGGGTTGAGAACCGCGCGACAGGGCGGTTTGCATGCGACTGGTTCATACAACACGGGCGGCAGGTCTTCGCGAAGCTTGAGAGGCGTGTAAAGAGCAGAGATTGGGACAACCGTCCTCGTTGCCTCTATGCGGGACGACGGCCAGACGTTCCAGGACAATCGGACACCTGTAGACAGGTTCAATGAGCGGATTTTTCTCGTTATTGGCGAGGATACACACCATCGCGCTCCTCAACGTCTTCAACATTCAACATGGTGGAATAATGTGTTTCGCCGGAGAAGGTGTCGCAGACAGTCCCAACCGCAACAGAGTTATAAGATAGATGTTGGCAACACGGCCACGTACTAAAGTAAACAACGAACAAACAAAACTGGTGGCGCTCTCCGCTTCCGAAAC
Source organism: Termitomyces sp. MG145 (assembly GCA_003313055.1). Lineage (NCBI taxonomy): Eukaryota > Fungi > Basidiomycota > Agaricomycetes > Agaricales > Lyophyllaceae > Termitomyces > Termitomyces sp. MG145. The sequence goes on along the minus strand of QGOB01001151.1, from coordinate 35,248 downwards.
TTCTTCACGGTCTACGTGTTCCGCAACGACTCGCTGAGTCTATTTCAACCTTGTGACCAATGAATAACCGGTCTCCTATAATTTTTCTTCTTTCTTTTTTTGCAACGCCTACTAGTTGATCATCTAGTCTGAATCCGCAACTACTACGCACTCGGATTCCGGAATATGGCGCAGTCATTCTTTCCAACAATAACGGACTTGTAGTTTGTACGTTCTTCCAAGCCAATACTGTGGCTCTTGCCGTGTTGTGAGCGATGACTACGTACGCGCGTGCTCAAGTTTCATCTCACGACTTCACGAAAAATTCTGCAATATTCCTCAGGTAATTTCTTTTTATGTCTGTATACTGTACAGAACTGAAATGGTCTGATTGTTTCTCAAGGCACAACCAGTGTCAGCTATGTAAGACGTCATCGATTCATCTTCGATGGGCGTCTATTTATCCCTGCTGATGTCTGTACGCTCCTATCCGTATGGGACACACCAAACAATTCTCACCCCAAAACACACTCCCCAGCTTGAAGCCTGCTTGATGTGGGACGACGTTTCCGCAATCGTGAGCTTGAATATGCTCCTCACTGATCCGATCTGCCTGATACAGTCTGGGATTGCACATGGCGCCACTTGCCACTTGTTGACTGCGGAGAACATCGTAGCCTCTCGGAATAGCGTGTGCGACCTCCACGTATCTGCACCTATCGCGAGACTTGCTGCGCCCGCTGCAACGTGTCCCTCTTCGAAGATTACACAACACATACTAGCAAGGCACATCACTTTGGCCATCAAAAAGCCTCCCCATATATCAGGTTATTTTCCCGGCCTGTTTACAATGAAGAGTCTTTGTCGCTTGTTCGTCGCTCAGAAACAGCCCATTTCTATTCGCTGTAAGGCATTGAGCAACGTGCGTCGACCTCTCCTAAAGGGTTTTTCAAGCGCCCGACTTTTAGTGTCCGTGTGATCCACACAGCCATACGGGCCATGCCGAGGCAAAAGCCAGGGTTGCCGCCTTGAGCCGCCTTGATTGCAGCCAAATATTTAGCAGCATTTGTCTCTTCCCTCTACCATCGATTCTCCTTGAATCTCCCCATCCCTTTGCAAACACCGTAGGAAAGCGGGATCATGCCTACATAAAGGCTGGGTTCTCTGACACGTGGTTTTCCCAGCCATATGCCCTCACTGTACGTCTTCCTTGTCGCTGGTCAGCTTTCATGACTCAGTTGCTGATACACAGTGGTGTGTAACATTCATGGACAATTTCGTAACGCAAGCTATCATTCGCTCCGACACCGATCTTCGACAGCCCGAAATGCAGCCCCATGAACATTCTACCTTTGAAGACGACGCCGACACTTTCAATTTCCTGACAGTTGCATTTGCCCCGTATGAGTTATCTTCCTCAGTCTTCATCACAGCACCAATGTCCTCTTCGTATAACAGTGTGACCCCCGTGACCCCCGAGAATGTTGAGCTGTCTCCACTGCTTGCGACACCAGTCGCTGCGCCCTCAGCCCATGATACCACTCGAATAGAATCTCCGTTAGTACCCATGTCCCTTCTTTCTATGCCGTTCTCACCCAACCAACCGGATAGTGGCTTTAACACATATGAAGTTGAGGACGTTATAGAGACTCCCGGTGCACCTGTAATGAAGGACCTTGACTCTTTTACCGAAGGTACAGGTGCAGGAAGCTTCGCTGACTTCGTTGACGAGGACCATGCCCACGAACTAGCCTTGGGCACTCTCTTAGCACATCCGGAGCCACGCAACCCCAACACTTCTTCAATCATGGCATGGATTGAAGACGTTCGCATAACTCATCAATCCTACGAGCCCATTGCCGAGAGCAACGCCCCGTGGGTAGGCTGTGCTGATCTCCCAGAAGATCCTCTTCATATGGAGGATCTCGAGGCGACCGAGGCGTTGTTGGGGGAGTTCGGTCTTGACGTCGACGCAGAGGGGTCGGGGAATATGAGTGGCGACAGTGACAACGGTGATGATGATAATGTCGATGTCAGTGTCAGCGTTGGCTCGCGTATTCCCTCACCTAGTAATCTTATACCACCCATGTTGGCCCCACTAACGGCAATGACCCCTCGCGTGACCAAGCGAGCACGATCTCGCTCACCCGCCAGCCACACCTGTCGTCGTGTGCGCTCAAGGTCCCTTTCGTCCATTCACAGGTTACCCTTTGGCCTCACTGAACTGCCCCCCTGGCGCTCAAACCACCCTTTTAAAGACAAATGACTTGAGACTTCACACATGGGGAAACTCCTCTATTACAACAAGTTTACTAACCACAAGGGTTAATTGCAACTTCGCTCACGCGAACTGTGTAGGCCCTGAGGAGTATTTATGACCTCAATGATATATTAGAGGTCCCCCCAGACATTCGATCGGATTGGACTCGATCACTTATGGCATTCTCTTTTGGGACTTCTGCCCATACCCCAGCCGCTCCTCTTCGATACTAGCGCCCTCCTCACGCGTGACGATGTATGATAGGCGTGACCTGCCCCCGCGCTCTGTGGAGTGCCCTTTTATCCATCCTATCGCGAACAGCACCTATATACTATGATATCTTTACGGTGACTTACTACGATCTGGACCAACTCCACCTCCCATTCCCACCACTCAATGCTATACACTTTCGTATCTACTAGTAGCGCATCGCTCTCATCTTCTCTTGTTATCACGACCTTATAACTAGTCTCGCTGCGCAGCGCACCTGTTTCCCTAGCGCGTAGAGTTGGATTAGATGCTACCTTATTTAAACGCTCCCTTCACAGTCGTAATTTACATAACATCCCCCAATCGTATTGCTGTGTTGTACCCAACGCATAGTCTGGTCAAGGTTTGATGTTCGTAAGTCTTTCTAGGGGCGGATGTATGTCTGCTCATGTCCGCATGGTACTTCAATGAAATACTAGATTCTTCTGTCTCGACTGCATACCTGACAGCTGTCAGGCCAAGCGACTCGGCCGATCATGACTTTACAATTGTTTATCGCCTCATGCCGAGCTACATCTGCCCCTCTACAATGTTCGCGCGCACGGCCAAAAACGCCGACTAAATCACTATGTTTCTTTCGCCCACTGATCCGCCTACTATGAAATCTTCCCTGTCACTGCCAATCGAAATCTTCAACGCCGTTGATTAAACAACTGATTTGCTATCGTTTGCACTGGTTTCAAAAGCCCTCTTCGAAGTCCTTGTTCCCACTCACCTGCATTCGGTGTAGCCTCTGACAGATCAATCCATGACGTGTCATCGCTGTTGAGTGGCGTCCCGCTGCCATCAGCTAGAGTTGTCATCGAGTGTCTATGAAACAGGCCGACGTATTTCTTCTCGTCTCACTTTTGAGACGAGCATCTGTTATTCCAGGATCTGGACTACAGGCACATTGATGGTGACTGCTTCATGGCGTTGTCTGCAGCAATAGAGAAAATGTATCACTTAAGAAGTTTTGTTTGGAATCAGTCCGGTCGGCCTTCAATTCAAGGTGCAGTGTATAATGTACTCTATATCAAGCTCTGTCCTTGCTCGTGCTGACTTTTGGATTACACACAAAGTGGCAGACTTACAACAAACTGAAATCCTGGATGTTCTTGACACTTAGTAATTTCAGCAAACCCAGTGTCTAATCTTACGCAGCTTGCATTCATGCAGTTACATGTGCAGGAGGCTATTACAAGGGCCCATATATAGCTTCTTTCTGCAATACTTCCTGCTTGTGTTGCAGATGAAGACCTCTATATATGTATTTCTTTCCAGGCTTCAGAAGTGGCAGAAGGAGAGTCCAAGATACAATATATTTTCTTGACTGCTCAGTTACTATGTCTCCAATTGAGGGTTTTATTCTTAGTGATGCACTCCACTCTCATACTCAATTGGAGCAACTATATATCAGGAAGGTACATTGGAATGCAGCTGGACAACATGTCGATTCTCAGACTTTGAAAAGCCTCGACCTCAACTACTCATAACTGACAAAACATTCTGGGGCCTCTCTTTTCTGTGTCTCTCCGATGTATATTGGAACTTCCAATGCCTCAAGAACACTCTGCGGCTTGCCTCCAACCTGTCAAGCCTCCCAATTTGTGGTGTTGCTCACCCGCCTTATTTGTTTCCTTTTGTCATCCAGTGTGCACCTGCAGCTGGGAATCCAATGGAAATACTGTCAGGTCAGAGTAGAGTCTATGCGGAAAGTGAGTGTTTTTCATGACCAGATATCTACTTACAAAGTTTGAAACCTTATCTCCATGTGGTTGAGGTATTGAGCTGCTTCCAAACTTCACTCATATCAGTCTAATTGATTTGGCAACATTCTTCTCCCCTTGTGATGAAAAGTGAATTGGCTAAACAAAGTCTGCAGAAATGTTTGATGGCAGCTGTTGAGCAGTTCTACCCTGTGAACTCATCAACATGGCTCAAGCAGATTCACTTTGCATCTGAAATAGATGAACTGAAATAGATGAAATCCCTTAACATACACTTCTGCAGTGCCTCCATCTGCTAGCCTTTTTTAGTAACATATCTAGTACTCTGCTCATTCCTCTGCTAACTAGTTCTTTCTACTTTAGCAGATGCAGCTGACTCTTGCCACTTTTTTGTTTTAAAAGCAGACTAGCTGCTTGGAAAGTAAGTATGCCATTGCTGTTGCCTAAACCACTGCAAAGCAAAGTAATACATACACTATTCCTGGCTCATTCTGCAGTCTCTCCTGCATTGTCCAAACCTTCTACTGTAGCCATGTCTTGTATTCCTTGGCATGTTGTGTACTCTGATATCAATGCTTCTCTGACCATACCCTTTTCTTGGAATCTTCCTTCTACAAATAGTAAAACTCCTTGTTACAAATGCACTCTAGAGCTGTCCAACTCTCTGGTGTTGCATTGCTCTGCCTTCTTCTGTGGCTGACTCTTCTATGGCCACTTCTACTCTGCTATATTGTCTTTAATAGTCATCAACTCTGCTTATGGGCATTATGCTTAGAGAACTTCTATGCATTAACACTGCTTGTTGTTTGTGTCTGACTTGGAGTTGTTAATATTGCCTAGCTGCCATGTAGAAACACCAAAAAAGCAGCAAAAGGGTAGCGATTCCAAGATGAGGAGTGAGTTGAGCAAGGTCCCAGAGAACTCAGGGTAGTATGGGGTGACAATAGGCTAAGGTGATGAGATGCTGCTAAGAGACAGGCAATATTATTAGCAACAAAAAAGGGACAGAAGGAAACAAAGTTGTCAGGATGCTACAAGCATTGCTAAGTGGGAGCAACAAGTTGTGAAGGAGAAACTAAGGCCAAAGGTGCTGGTGCTATGCACAAAATAGTACCTGAAGATGGTACTGCTAAAACTAGGATTAGAATGGCTAAGATAGTTAGGATGGCTAGTGTTGAGATCGTAGGTGCCAGGACCACCACACAATGTACATACTGACTGCGTTGACTCACGTGACTTTTAGTTCATATTTTCCGACTACTGGCGTTTCGTATTCTTCATCTACTAAATATGAAATGCCAGGTATGTGTAATTATGCCACTATTAATATCTTCATCTACTAAATACAAAATGCCAGTCTGATCAGTGAATCTGAATTCTCATGGACATAAGTCTATTCATTCCCTGCACGTAATCAACTGCGACAGGTTATGGGCCCCGCCCCACAGACTTATATTCTAGATCAGATCATTCCTGCTCCGTTCTCGAACGTAGAAGCATCACCTGTGTTCATTCTAGACCCTCTTACTCCCATGACTTTAGTGTCAATCAATTTCGGCCCGTGTACCTAACATGGACGACACGACTTCTCGATCGCCGATGTCCAAGCTCGGCATGATTAAGTATGCAGAATGAGAGAAAGCAATGTATGGACGACTTATGTCCGCTGGAGGATCACAAATTGTCTCTGGACAAGAAATGGAGCCACAAGACCGAGGAGACACTGCGTCAACCCAGTTGATTCAGTCTTACTGACTTTGCAGCAACAGAGCAGCAGGAGAAATATATCAGTGGCTTGAGGAAGGGAACAAAACCCACATTGACAACATTCGTGACAACCCCGCAGCCATGTGGCATAAGCTGAAACAAATCCACTCAAAGTCTGCCCCGAACACGCAGTTCAACTCTCTTAGTGACTTGTTCAATATTTGCCTGCATGACGGCAAAAGCTTGACCGCACTTTGCACACGTGTAGAGGGCGCAATGCAACGGGTTAAGGCACTTTGCCCACCGTCCATCACAGGCCCCGGCAGGCAAACGTCACCTGGATATACACTGGACATGCTTGATGACAAACTTTCGACCATGGCTATGCTACGTGCTCTGCCCCGCGAGGACTATGCTCCATTCATCTCGTCAGTGTTACTATTGAACGGGTTAACTAAAGAAACAGTTCTCGAGGCCTTTCGAACAGAAGAAATCCAGCGCCGCACTGCTGAAGAAGAAGCAGAGACCGCCACCGCCGCCGCAGCTTGCACCATCGCATATTACATATGCGACGGCCTGCACAAGGTCCAGGACTGTTCGAAACTTGCTGCCGCACAGGAAAATGCCAAGAAGGGCGATAACAGTGTGAAATTCAAGAAGCGAGGGGGTTGAAGGGGAGCAAAGGCCAATGTTGCGAAGACCACTGACACGACCAAGGTGGAGGAGGGCTGCGATGGACCCGCCGTCAAAGCTGAGGCAGCCGTTTGTCAATCAACTACATCCTCCCCCTTGCCAGCTGACATGCTATGGAACACAGACTCTGGAGCCTTGACGCATATGACGCCCCATTGAGAATGGTTCATGCTGGGTTCTTTCAAGCCATGGAGAGTCCCCATATACCTTGCAAACAACGCGGTGGTTTACTCAGCAGGAAAGGGAGATGTATTGTTTAGACCAGATGGAAAAGACAGGAATGGGGACACTCTGAAGGATATCATTATCACCAACATTTTGTTTGTACCCAAGCTAGTCAACAACCTCCTTTCCATCACCGCTTTGAGTGTGCACCGAGGCTTCACCATCATTTTCTGTGGCCGCAAGGTCTTCTTCAACATCCAGGACAAGCAAATCTTCTCTGCCACAATAGACAAGACCCTTACATCCTATTTAAATGGACATACACTTGTCTCATCACCGCTGCAAGCTGCTAAGGTAGCTAATGTAGGCCCAACATCCTCTCTCATAATTGAGAGAAGCCTGCTCCATCGGAGAATGTGCCATATAGGTGCCAAACATCTGGAATGCCTGATTGTGGAAAACCTTACTGAAGACCTGAGAATCAAACCAGGGTCATGCCTCCCTGACATTTGTGAACCATGCCTGCAAGGTAAACAGCATCGTGCCCCATTCCCACGCTCAGCAGATCATGCAACAGACGTGTTGGGCAGAGTGTTCACAGACGTGCATGGTCCAATACCCACAGGTGGACATCAAACTAATGATAAGTGGTGGTGCACCTTTATTGACGACAGCACTCGTTGGGTGGAGACTTATGCCATGCAGCAGAAAAGCGACGTGTTCAAGGCTGTTAAATCCTATAAAGCCCTTGTTGAACACCAAACTGGCATGAAGATCAAATGCATACACCATGACAAAGGTGGTGAGTACATCTATTGGAGAAAGGATCGCAGTACTCAAGAGCTCGGAGGAGTGACGTCACAGGAGGGGATATACGGAGGCGGAACTCGGGACATACCTCAGTCGTGAACACACCGACTGAGGTATGTCATTCAGTTACAAGCATGAGTATACAGCGACTTACGCATACCCTAGTCATTACTTTCAATAGGTACATCAGAATATAGAGTCGTGAACACACCGACTGAGTCATTACTTTCAATAGGTTAGGGCCCCGTGCCACTCAGCAACTGGTGTACATTCACGAAAAATTTTTTCCTGGACTCACCGAACTTCAAAACCGACCCAGACATGTCATCACAGAACCCTGTGTTGTTCTTACTGCCAGCAGATGAGAAATTCGACGGCTCAAATTGGACATCTTTTAAGATCAGCATCACCGAGGCAGCTCGCGGACGGGGATTGCTCGGATACCTCACGGGGGACGTTAGGAACCCAGCACTGGCCATGCAAGAGGAAAAGACAATTAGCCAGACACCGACTGCATGGTGGGGAGCAATGAACCCGACACTCAACAAATGGCTCCAGCGCGATGCCTACGCAAGGAGTATGGTGACACTCAATGTTGTGAACCCCATAGGCGCAGGTGTCAGACTGGATGGGTCTGCCACTGATGCATGGTCATCACTCACATTGCTGCACGATGCACGATCGGACCTCGCTCTACTCCACACGGAGGAGGAGCTGAGTGCCATAAAATACGTCGATGGTACCAGCATTGAGGCACACTTCAAGGCTCTTCGTACAGCGTGGGCCAAAGCAAATAGCCAGGGAGCCGAAATAGATGACAGGCGTTTTCGGGCATACGTTATCAAATTGATGCCTGTCTCGTGGGCCCCAGTCACCGGTGCTTTAATGAACGAGAGCACGTCGGCAGCAGTCATGGTACGACTTACTACACACGCACTTCTACTGCATGGACCAACGGCGACTGCAACGCCAGCAAAGTCAGCGTTAGCACTAGCAACTCAGACAGCGGGATGTCAAAACAAGAGCAATTCGACATGTTCGAATCCAAACTGTGGCCGATCCGGGCACACCATCGACAAGTGTTTCCGGAAGGGAGGGGGAATGGAGGGGCAGTACCCGGAATGGTGGAAGAGAAACAGGGGAGGCACCTCATCGAACAGCAGCCCCGATACGACCAGCAATGCCCCAACAGCAAACTCGACGGTGACGTCAGCGGATAATGCAAACAACCACCGATGTCTGGCTTTTTCAGCAGTGACAGAGTCATGTGAAACTGGCCGAATCACATTCGCAGACTCCGCAGCGAGTCGACATTTCTTCGCTGATCGGAGAGACTTCTTAACATACAACGAGCCTAGCAGTGGAGACTGAACAGGTGTGGCGGCAAAGAGGACGTTCAAGATTATTGGACGTGGCAAAGTCCAGAAGTGGGTAGAATATGAGGGGGAGAAAATCGAGATTGTGTTCGAGGACGCACTGCATGCCCCCGACCTAGACCATGACCTCATATCCATTGGGTCCCTTGTTCGGAAAGGTGTGAAACTGGGTATTGACGAGACCGGCGCCACGTTGCGAGCGCCAGATGGCAGGCCATTTATGAAATGCCCCATGTCGGGGACCATGTTCATCGTGAACTTCGCGGCACCACCTGCACTGCCCACAGCCCTGACCACCCGATCCCTGAATCATCCCACAGACTTCGAGACGTGGCATCGAAGGTTAGCCCATGTGGGGGAGAGCACGATCAATGAGATGATTCGGCATGGGACAGTGGAGGGCCTATTCGTGACGAAGAAGTCAGTCAATGGGAGATGCGAGGACTGCATCATGGGAAAACAAACCAGGTGCCCTTTCGATGCTGATGTCCCTGTAGAGACAGTCCCTTTTGAACGTGTGGCCTTCGACGTGTGGGGTCCAGCGCGTGTCCAGACCACAGGTGGAAAAACACTAATGGTGGTAGCGACTGATCAGGCAGGTGCTGGGTGTGAAGCGTGGTACCTTGCTCACAAGTTGAAGGAGGCAACGTGCGAATGCTTGGAGTCTATGGACACACGTGTGGAGACCCAATATGGATTGAGGATAAAGTGTGTTCGGACGGATGGCGGCCGCGAATTTGAGAATGAACTGTGGAATGGCTACTGTCGACGACGTGGCATCACACACGAGACAACACCCCCTCACTCATCTTCTACAAACGGCGTCGTCGAGCGCAAGAACAGGACCATACTGGACCTTGCGAGAAGTATGCTCAGCGACGCCCGACTCCCTGCCCACTATTGGGGTGAGGCAACGTCAGCAGCTGTACACGTTCTGGACCTGGTCCTGACGACTCGCCATCCTGGGAAAACCCCGTATGAGATCAGGACTGGGCGAAAACCAGATGTCTCGTACCTCCGCCCGTTCGGATGCACAGCGTATGCAAAGGTACCAAGAGAAGATGGCACCAGCAAGCTCAATCCACGATCTGTGAAGGGAGTTTTGGTGGGGTACTTCGGGAAGGGGGACTACAAAATCCTGGAGCGGATGACAGGTCGAATGTTTCGTGCACGAGATGTGGTTTTTGAGGAGGGCATGGCTCATCGCACTCTGCCAGAACCCTGGAGTGGCCCTGCTACGGACCTTTTTGAAGTGCTCAACATCGCGGATGGAGTGGGTGGTGACACAAGTGCCACTGTGCCAACGCAGGTGCCAGCTGCAAGGGAAGCAACACCACCACCTGACCCTGAGAACCCCCCTAATATGGCGGAACCCCGCAGATCAGCACGACTTGCAGCAAAAGCAGTAAATCCTCGCACCGTACCAGACACACAGCCGCTCCAACAGGACCCGTCCGACCTGTCAGACCTCACAGACCTCAGTGGAGATGAGGACCACGGCATGCCCGGCACACTCACCACAACGACTCGAGACACCGACGATGAGACTTGGGTCCCTCGGAGTTACTCAGAGGCAATGACTCGTCCAGACTTGTGGCGCGAACCAATGGACCAGGAGATGGCAAGGATGAAGGAGCGGAAGGTTTGGAGGCTGGTGCCTCGACCTGAGGGGGCGCGGACAATGAAGAATCGATGGACTTTTGCCCTGAAGTATGACGCTGACGGGAGGATCATTGGGTGCAAGGCCCGGCTTGTGGCAAAGGGTTTTTCGCAGATACCCGGCATTGACTATTTCGCTACCTATGCGTCAGTGGTCAGATATGAGTCTCTCCGTATGAATCTAGCGATTGGGGCAGTCCTGGATTATGCACTCTGGCAGATCAATTACACCAGTGCCTACCTGAACGCACCGGCGCAGGTCCCCATGTTGATGGAGCAACCTGAGGGCTATGAAGTCAGGCCGAGCGAGGTGTATGAGATGGATATAATGACAGACAAACGGCCCCGGGGGAGCACTGATAGCGGCGGTGGAGGGGATGGAGGCAGTGGAATAGATGATGACGAAAAGAGTCTGGTGTCCCTAGTGGACAAAGCACTATATGGAACGATGGACGCAGCGAGGAACTGGTGGCGCACCTTAGACAAGGATATGAGAAGACTGGGATACAAGCGATCGGAGACAGACCAGTCGGTAAGAGTGAGGATGAGAAATGGGGAGAGGACCATCACGAGTACGTACACTGATGACACGTCAGGAATGTCGTCGTCAGAGGAGGAAGGGATACGGGCGCGAAGAGAGCTAGGACAACGCTTCGAAATCAAGGATCTGGGGGAGTTGAAATTTGTGCTGGGAATCAGAATCAGCAGAAACCGAGCTCACAAACAAATCATGCTGGATCAGGAAGAATATCTGAAGCGAACACTAGAGAAGTATGGAATGACGGAGTCCAAGCCAAAATACACACCGTTACCGCATGGGATCACGTTATCACGAGCGCAAGCACCGGCAACGATGGAGGAGAGGAAGTACATGCAGGACAAGCCATACAGAGAAATGCTCGGGTCGTTGATGTATGCACAAGTTGGAACCAGGCTGGATATTGCATATGCCATCACGTCTCTCAGCAGATTCATGACAAATCCCGGCAAGGCTCACTGGCTGGCACTACTCCACGTCATGTGATATATTAAGGCAACGTTACACTACAAGCTACGATACGGTGGAGACGAATATAGGACTTACGTACCGCAAGGCTATTACAATGCCGATTTTGCAGCAGACATCGACACTCACAAATCTATATCAGGTGGTGTATACATCCAAGCAGGCAGACCGACGTGTTGGAGTTCGAAATACCAGGAGACTGTATCGACGTCTACAACTGAATCCGAGTATATTGCATTGGGAAGGGCGGGGGAACAAATAAGGTGGATGTATGCGGCAATGAGGGAGATCGGAATGGAGGCACCAAATCCAGCACTACTCATGGGCGATAACACGGGATCGATAGCTATTGCGGAGAACAAGCGAAATCACAACAGAGTTAAACACATTGATGTACGGCATCATTTCATTCGCAGCGAAGTGGAGGAGGGCAGAATCAAGATAAACTATGTTGCCAGCAACAACAATCTTGCAGACTTGTTCACCAAGCCGTTACCGCAGGCACAACACCACAAACTATGTGTAAAGCTACGACTAGTGGAGGCATGACGAGTACCGCGAGCCAGGGGGAGTATTGGAGAAAGGATCGCAGTACTCGAGAGCTCGGAGGAGTGACGTCACAGGAGGGGATATACGGAGGCGGAACTCAGGACATACCTCAGTCGTGAACACACCGACTGAGGTATGTCATTCAGTTACAAGCACGAGTATACAGCGACTTACGCATACCCTAGTCATTACTTTCAATAGGTACATCAGAATATAGAGTCGTGAACACACCGACTGAGTCATTACTTTCAATAACATCTCGAACGAATTCCTCACATTCTGTAAGGATGAAGGCATACGTCTCGAATTTACCAACACTGCATTGCCACAGCAAAATGGAGTAGCTGAACAGCTCAACAGAACCATTCAGGAAGCCGTAACGTGCATGCTAGCCGAAGCAAAACTTCCAGAGAGCTTCTAGACTTATGCTCTTGGTGCATATAGACATGTACACAATTGCACTCCCATGTCTGCGCTCACATCCAATGGCACACCTTTTGAAGCTTACAAGCACAAGAGGCCTCGTGTAGGGCACCTGCACGTATTTGGCTGCGCTGCCTTTGTGCTCATTGGACGTAACAAACGTCGTGGGTTACAAGGACACACCGTCTCAGGTATCTTCATTGGCTACCCAGACAACTATGTAGGGTGGCACATCTACGTACCCAGCACCAGGAAGATAATTGTATCTTGTAACGTGATATTCAACGAGACCCGTTTCCCCAGGTTTTCCCTCAAGAATGTGCTCCCAGCACCAAATATCAGCATGTTCGATAGCCTTGAAGATTATCCGCCATACGATTCGGACAACATCATCACACCCCAGATGGACCCAGTGCCTGCATTGAGTGCACAAACAGACGCTGCAGAATCAGTGGGAGCAGAAGCTAACGAACAGCCGCCAATTATGCAAGCAGACCCACCACAGCACAACAGTGCAGTGGGAGCTGAGTCCATTCCATGGGTACGGGCACTGCGTCAACCCAGACCTCTGCCACTGCCATGCAAACCCAGCCAGCGCATTCAATTCCCAGCGCGCAGCGCTGATGCCGAGTACCATGATACCATACATAGACAACAGAACAAGGAATCACCCCTTACACGCAGTCCACCACCACCACTGCCACCATCACCTTATCCTGAGGAGCTGGCAGAAGAGCCTCTATGGCACATTGACATTGCAGATGCTGATGCACATGAGGAGCAGGAAGTGGCACTTGCCTTGAACGTTGAGTCAGAAGAGGCACTAATGCTTGCTGGTCGCGCCTTTGTCGAACATGGCAAAAATTTTGGTGGATATGAGGCCATCAGTGCAAATGCCACCACATTGCATCAGATTGGTGCACACAATATGAACCCTAGATCATACAAGGAAGCAATGGCTAGTGAGAACACATCGGAATGGTATAAAGCAATGTGCGATGAAATGAACTCACTCAAGGATAGTGGGACTTGGCAGCCAGTTTACCTCCCAGCTGGGCGCTGTGCCACTGGCTCTCAATGGGTATTCAAAGTTAAGCACCTCCCCAATGGTGCTATCAACCAATTTAAGGCCCGCCTCATTGCTCAGGGCTTCAGCCAGCGCCCCGGCGTAGACTTTGATGAAACGTATGCACCAACAGCCCGCTGGGCGGCAGTCCATACCGTGCTTGCTTTAGCAGCAGCTGAGGACATGCACCTTGAGTCAGTGGATATCTCCTTTGCTTTCTTGCATGGGGTCATTGGTGCGGAACTGTATATGAAGTTCCCAGAAGGCTTCCCAGAGGACGTACCAGCGGATGTCAAGCGCAAGCCTGATGATGGTGAGCCGTGCGCAAGGCTAAATAAGGGCTTATATGGCCTAAAACAAGGAGCGAATCTGTGGCACAAGCACATGCATGAAGTCTTCCTGCAGTTAGGCTTCACGCGGATCACTTCAGACCCCTGCGTCTACGTGTATATTTGCAATGGGGTATGGATAATTATACCCATTCACGTTGATGACATGACACTGGCATCGAAGTCTAGACCTGCTATCTTCAAGGTTATTTCCGAGTTACAAAAGTTCTTTAAACTATGCCATCTAGGACCAACGACCGGGTTGCTAAGTGTTGTGGTTACTCGCAATTGCCCCCATCGTAAGCTGTGGATTGACCAGAGAGCTTACGCCATCAAAGTGCTCTCTTGATTTAACATGCTTGATTGTAAAGCAGTCTCCACTCCACTCGAACAAGGGGTCTGCCTCTCCAAGGCAGATGCACCCACCAGCCCTGACAACATTGAAGCCATGCGTAATATACCTTATATACAGGCCACAGGCGCCTTACTTTATTTGGCAATGTGCACATGCCCAGACATTGCCTTTGTGGTTGGTGTCCTATGCAGATTCAACGTGTGCCCAGGTCCGAAGCACTGGAGGGCAGTGAAACATCTCATGCATTATATTCGTGGTATGTTAGACTATAAAATTGAGTACTCCGCTGAAGCAGCTACTCGTCCACCTTCTCCCTTTGCTGCCTTCACCGACGCTGACCATGGCGGCAATCCCGACAATGGCCGCTCCACAACTGGTTCTGTTCTACTCATAGCTGGTGGGGCCATTAGCTGGATCTCTAAGCAGCAGACTCTCATTGCCCTTTCCACCACGGAAGCTGAATTTGTTGCTGCCAGCGAGACCAGGCGAGAGTTATGCTGGCTTTGCAATTTTTTGAGCGACATTGGTTCCCCACAATCAATGCCTATGATTCTCAACATTGACAATCAATCGGCCATTTCAGTCTCCAAACAGCCTGAGCACATGGGTTGCCTAAAGCATCTTGACTGACACTGGTTCTGGCTGAGACAAGCCGCCTACGATGGGAAACTCAAGCCAGTCTATATTCCTAGCGAAGACATGGTAGCCGATTTACTGACTAAAAGTCTCCCTTGCATAATCGTTGACAAGCTCAGGCATGGAATGGGGTTAGTCGGGGAGTTCTCTAGGACCGACCTCAGTGACGTTGTGGGCACTCCATCAGGTGGGAGTGTTGAGATTGTAGGTGCCAGGACCACCACACAACGTACATACTGACTGCATCAACTCACGTGACTTTTAGTTCATATTTTCCGACTACTGGCATTTCGTATTCTTCATCTACTAAATACGAAACACCAGGTATGTATAATTATGCCACTATTAATATCTTCATCTACTAAATACGAAACGCCAGTCTGATCAGTGAATCTGAATTCTCACGGACATAAGTCTATTCATTCCCTGCGCGTAATCAACTGCGACAGCTAGGTCAATAATTCTAGCAAATGCCAGCAAAGACACCAAGGGTTACAATAATGAAAGAAGAGAGCTTAATGCTCAAAATGAGTCTGAAGCATAGCAATGAAGAGCAAACAGATGCTGATGGGCATCAAATGTTGGGTAAAGTAATGCAGGTGCCAGCTTCTCAAGGGGAAGCCAGACTTCTATGGCTATTGAGTCAAGTTCAGGCCCCAAGAACTCAATTGTAGTGTCAGGTCCCACAATTCTTGATGGCTCAAAGCTAAGACCCAATTGTGCCCCCAAATTGAGAACCCAAGAAAGGGATCTGTGGTTGAGTACTTGAGAGGTGCTTTGAAAGAATATTGCCAAGAAATCATCAAGGTAATGGTGCACCTGGCCACCTGGGATGTTCTGTTGCAGTATCTGCTGCAGGGCTTCTGCAAATAAGTGCAGATATAGGGTGCCAAATGTGCTCCAAAGGTGAGAACAATGTTGTGGTACAGTTTTCCCTGCCACTCAAAGCCTAAAAGTGGCCAATTGGCAGGACAGCTTGGGATGTGACAGAATGCTGATTCAAAGTCAGTTGTAGCATAGTGGAGCCAGGCCCAGATTCTACAAGATCACTGATGGCATGCTCAGCCATATCATAGTCAATGGTGGCTTCAGCATTGGCAGTGCTGTTGTTGACAGAGGAGCTTTTGGGCCATGACAAGTGATGTATATGGCATGAGGAGCATTTGTGAGTTACTGCGCCCCAATGGGCAATGGGCAGAAGTTGCCAAATAGTGGCACCATGGCTGTGCTGCAATATTGGTGGAGAGGCTCTTGGTATGGAGGGATCAGAGAAGGTGGTCTTCAAGTTTGAGCAACGTTAACTTATGTTTTCCTTTAATTTGATTCAAAATTTTTAATGATTCTAATTTTTTAAGGCCGTCAACCAACGATTCAAGTATAGAATCATAGCTGAAAATACTTTATTAGATATAGCTACCGAATCTTAATTATAAACCCCTAAATAGACATCTTTAGCTTAATTTGGTAAAGTGCAATCACCCGTTAAGCCGATGTTGGCGTCGAATTGTATAATTTGAGATATTGTAGCTACAAATGAGCAATCGGGATACTCGTGTAAGGAATACATCCAGGCGTCTAGGTCTATAGAAGAGTTGACATGAGCGAGAACAGAGGTGTCGGGGAGTGGAGCGTTGGCGTGGGGATCAGTGTTGGGAAGAAAAGGAGGGCATGGATTGAAGGGTCAAGGGATTCCAGAGTGATAAGGCCAAGAGATGGGGTAGATCCTACCAAAGGATGGCTAGGGCGAACCGCATGGGTGTATGGGTGACGACTCACCCTGCCTGACACCTAGTCCTTATGCTGGCTTCTACCGTGGTCCGTTTTCCCGCAGGTGAAGCATGAGTGTGGGCGGCCCCGGGGACAAGCAGTCGCCGTACACTTCCCCACATTAAACTTGCGGCACGGCTCAGAAGGGTTAGACGGTGTGCGGTTGAAAGATGCTTTAGCCTGTTTAGTGGGTGTAGCCTTACGATGCGCGTATACGTGCTCGAATAATAGATCACTGTCTCGACGAGCCCATTGTGAAAAGTCGCCAGCTGCCATCTCAGCTCTGCGCCGGTTGAAGAAGACGGAATGGTAGGCGTAAACCGCTGACCATTCATACTCTGCTACCAGCTTCAGAAGTTGTTCCGTGTAACCCCAGAAGACGTTCGTGACCGACGTGTTGTTGACATGATACGTGAGAATTCGGAAGTAGGTTTGGAGCGGGATGAGAACGGAAAAGGGAGTTTTGTATTCCCTGGCTGATCTGTGACTGAACTGGTTAGTCAAACCGTTGAGGGTGTATGCCGTTTCCTTGTTGCAGTTAGTAGTATCGAGTTTGTGCAGGTCCGCGGCCTTGAAGTCGTAGGTTATGATCGCCGAGAGCACTGCCGCGTCGACATCCGGGAAACGGGAACGTAAAGAAAGGGGGGCGGCAAATGACGTATCGTCGATTCCTGGGCTAGCGACGGGAGGAACAAAGGGCCCACTTGCCTGAGTGGGAACGGTAGGGAGTGTTGCCTGAGTTTGAGAGATTGGGTTGGGTAGGATGGGTGGTTGCGCGTCAATTCGCGAGAGTATCTGCGTGATCATGGCATGGAGCTGTGTGTAAGAGTTCCTGATTTCCGCGACCTCGTCGGCCGAGAGAGTAGGATTCTCTGGCACCGTTGGAGGAGGACTCATGGAGGAAAGCGACCGTCGGAGGCTCTAGTAGGCAGAGAGGAGTTTCTTATGCACTGAGTGGACGCGAGACAGAGCGAGACTAAACTAACGAGAACGGCGAGCACAAGTGTGAGACGACGTCGGCATGGATGAAAGTAGGCACATACCTGCGAGCGCAGTGTGAAAGACAACAAGGTCTCCAACGCTGTTGCCCGCAGGTCTATATAGTAGACAATGTGAAAGAACAATGGATTGGCCAGAGCAGTGTGTGACAATGTGAAATGAGAAAGAGTGCGGCGTAATGAATTTTGACCGAATTAACCGGGCACCCCATCATCGAAGATTTGGCCACTTTCTGGCCCTAAAATACTCTATTTTCTGGTCAAACATATATATAGGGGATTCCCACGCGCACACTGGTAATCACAACCCACAGCCAGTTGAGACTAGATCACTATGTCTCTTCTGCCGACTATGAAATCTCACCTGCCACTGCCAATCGAAATCTTTGATGAGATTTTCGACGCCGTTGATTCAACAACTGATTTGCTATCGTCTCGACTAGTCTCAAAAGCCCTCTTCGACGTCGTTGTTACCAATCACCTGTATTTTCGCTACATTCGCTGTAGCTACCGACGACCTACCCTCTGGCGTGCCATCGCTGCTCAGCCAAAAATAGCCTCCCGATGCCATAAGCTAGAGTTATCATGGAAAGACGATGAAGACAGTCGACGTGTTCCTCCCTGCCTCACTTTCGAAGGGATGTTCTTGGACTACGGGGCCGTCAATGATTGCTCCGTGGCGCTGTTTGCAGCAATAGAGAAAATGTATCGCTTAAAAAGTTTTGTTTGGGACAGTTGCGGGACGCCTTCACGTGCAGTGTATAATGCACTCTTTACATCATGCCCCGCCCTTGCTCATGCTGACTTTTTGGTCACACGCAAAGTAGTAGACTTCCGACAAAATGAAATGATCTCAAGTCTTGCCGATGCACCTGTACGTTCGGCTGTTCTTCAAGGTCTTGTTCCACACTTAGTAATTCCGGTGAACCCAGTTTCGGATGCTGTCTAATCTTACGCAGTTTGCATACACGCATTTGTATATGGACAAGACTGTTTCAAGGGCTCATATAAAGCTTCTTTCTGCAGTACTTCTTGCTTGTGTTGCAGTCGAAGACCTCTATATATGTTTCTCATTCCTGGCTTCAGACGCAGCAAAAGAAGAATCCGAGATTCAGATACAAAATATATTCTTGATTGCACACCTGCCACGTCTCCGGCGGCTTACAATTGATGGTTTTACCCTTGGTGAGGCACTCCGCGCTCACACTCAATTGGAGCATCTATATATCAGGAAAGGACAATGGGATGCCGCTGGACAACATACCGATTTTCGGACATTATCTGTCGTGAAAAGCCTCGACCTCAACTTCTTTCCCATACTAATAACTGACGAAACACTCCGAGGCCTCACTTATCTGGGTCTCTCCGAAGTAGATTCGGACTCGCAACACCTCGAAGACATTCTGCGGCTTGCCTCTAACCTGTCAAGCCTCTCAATCTGTGGTGCCACTTACACGTCACATTTGCTCACTCTCATCGCACAGTGTGCACCTCGTCTGGAGCAGCTGGGAGTCTACTGGTCATACCGGTATGGCGGATTAGATTCTATGCAGGCAGTAAGTATCTCTCACGACCCAATATTTATGAATCTTGAAACTTTTTATTCAGACTGCCTTCGTGTGGCGTGAGGTCATTGAGCTGCTTCCGAACCTCACTCATATCGGTGCCATTAATTTGAACACGTTCTCCCCCCCTCACGATGAAGAGCAGGAGAGTCAAGAAGTGGCTAAACAAAGTCTGCAGGAACGCCTGATGGCAGCTGTTGAGCAGATTTACCCAGCGGATCCAGCAACACGGCTCAAGCGGATCAACTTCACGTCTCATCCGGACGACATATTGGTCATCCTCGATCCTTCCAATCATCAAGTTCAGGAATTCTCGGTGCTTCCAAGCCTTGGGTCAAGAAGACAGACCGACATTTCCTGGAGCAAGTGCTATTTTGGGGTATGTCAAATTTGAAATCATATGACATGTGACAGTAGTGACCCCGAAATGATTATATTAAAGCAAAGGTTGAAATTCGAACAGGTCTTGTAGGAGGTGTGGAGGGAAACCCTCCAGATCAATACAGACACAATTCGTATCTGATCTGAGTCGGACTGGACTACTCGCGTGTTTAGTACTGTGTAGGTAGAATTCGGCTCATCCTCAATCTGGCTCTGAGGGTGTCTGTTAGTACAGTCGATATACGTGTTCTTTTTATCTTTGTTATGGTGTGACAATGGGATTGGATACGCTGATGAAAGGCACACTTACGGTGGCATATGTACTGGATCGTAACACCATGACAGCCACTCACAGTGTTCCCACAAGCCCTTGATCTGGACGAACAAAAGAAAAGCAAGGATCAAGCGAAGTATTGTGTCGTGTGGGTCCATTGACCGACAAGCAGTTCCAAATCCTCACGTTATATGTCGTTCAAATTTCCCGCGCGTCACTCATCTCAGGCGTAAAACATCGAGTAGATTTGCTTCTTGGTTTTCTAACAGTATTCATTTGCCCTAGATGGGCTACAGAGAAAGAAAGACAATTCCGTCCTTGTTTGAAGATAGCAAAGTACGTTGCTGTGTGGGTCCGTTCGAGACCGAGAACAATTATATTCACGTTCACAATTAAAGTCTCAGCTCACCTGTCGATTCCCACTAATTCTTCCTACCACCATGCAAAATCATACCGAGTCCCTCGTCAATGATTTGAATTTCTACCTGGAATTCGAATCCCCGACATTTTTCGTAGGTCGAACGCCAAAGGAAAAGATCATACAATATATTGGTAGGACATCCCTATACCTCGTCGAGTTCATACGGTGCAAATTTTGCGACGAGATTGGGAACGACGATTTTCAAGCAAGACTACGCTTGTGAGATACTCCCCTTATGGCTCATTCCCGCAAATATCCTTCAATCCAAAAACGATCTTTTTGCGCTAGAACCGCCACATTTGTCGATAGTGTTCGAGTTCAAGCTATAGAAGAGTGCTTCTCTCAGCATTTGTCTGTTGCCTCCAATTTCGAAATGGATGTACTCCGAGCGGCCTACAGAATGCAAAACGCATTGAGGTGTCTCCTCGAAGAAGCAGACGTAAGCAATCCAATGCCGACCTATATTGATGATATCGATGCTCATACAATGAGACAGCGCGCCAAACCCGAAGTTCTCAATACATATATCAAGGAGGAGATGAAGAAATCACCGATCATGGGGCAGATGCAGGCTCAAGGAGAAAATGATGCACGAAGAGTTGATCTCGCTAGTGAGAATGCCATCTTCTCGACAGTCTCAATGAGACTTGACGCTCTTTGCAGGTTGGGTACTGAAGCTCGTTGAACGAAGTGTTTGGAGACCAGAGTCCCTGTCCCTCGAACCCGCAATCGACATCAATGGCAATACACATTGGCCGTTTGCACCTGAAGCTGATTTGTCGACAATCGCACGTGAATAGCGTCCCTTCAGCTTGTTTCATTCCATTTTTAAGCACATACGTTTATCTCTCGTGTACCACTATAGTTGCCTACAATAGATTCATTCTGTTGTTAGCCTTTTCGTTGTGTCGCGTTTTGCGAATCATTGGCGAAAGCCTAACGCTTGAAACAAACACTGAAATTGTCAGAATGAGCAATGGACCGTGCGCAAATCGGGCGGATCACGACCATCGCAACACGGGTCTACCAGGAGAACGTGGATGTGCGGGGTCTCCAAAGTCGCGGCTGCGGTGAGATAGACCGTTAGCCCGGTGCTTCAAATAGGTTTGACTCTCGCACTACGAACTATGGTCGACTTTTGGGGCGAGTTGTTGTTTCGTGCACCTATGTTTTGTTGAGGAAAAAGAGGTGCTCACAGCAAGGAAAAAACATCTTATGCGGCGGCGGACAATCTATGATTTCGAACATCAAGTCGGGCCTGCTCATCCGGAACATGCAATTGCCAAGCAAGCGTTCAGAAAAGGAAGTTACCGAGGTCACGCTTTTCAACAACGCGTCCATATGAGCAAATAACAGACAACATTCGATCAACCGTGGGGCCGTGGTTTCGTTCCGTCTACTGCTTGACATTTCATTTATGGCGGCACGCAATCCCGTGTTGGTCGATAATTTAGCGCAATTAGTTGGCGCAATCTTTGACCAGGCACAGTTATCGCTCGCCAACCACAGGAAAAATTGTGTTGCCCTCTACAAACTTCACCATCAGGCGGCAGCGGTGACTCAGACGAGGACCAACGGAGCAGTCGCGAGATCAGTTGGTGAGACAAAATTTGGTGATGTATTCATTGGCATGGTCAATCGCGTTTTGGTTGTGAAGAAGGGTCCTGCGACGGCCGATCGCGTGGTTAGATTCATTGGATCGTATGTTAAATTTGCGAGTGAAAAAGGTACGTTTACCTGCATCGAGTCCTTTTCACTTTCTCAAATGTTTCCCTTGAAGTTGCTGCCGAAAATGAGAAGACGCTCAAGGACCCCACGAGTTCGATATCAGCTCGACTAGAAGATGACGCGGATGACACGATCGCCTCCCGGTTGGTAGTCCGATTATTGAACTGGTTGCTAGGAGGTTTCTTTGCGAAAAATAAAATCGTGAGATACCGCTGCGTTTGCATCGTCTCCGATATGATATCGCACCTAGGGGAAATCGAGCAAGTCGTTATCCTTTCTTGTTGCGTCCTTTTGTGTACTGATCTCACGACTTTCCTAGTGAAGACACCTACAACCTTCTCAGGGATGGTCTGATGGACCGGATATGTGACAAGGAAGTGTTTATTCGTGCTCACGCCGCCACCGCACTTTCAAAGTTGGCTGGAAGCGAAGGTCCAGATGAGGTAGATCCCGGAGAGAAGACAATTCTTGAGGTCTTAGCTGATATCCTTTCATACGATCCTGCGTCGTGCGCCATAATGCATCCATTTCCATTGCTTCATTGCTGATGTTGTCTTGCTAGTGAGGTACGGCGTGCTTCCTTGGTCAGCATTCCTCTCATCCCCTCAACAATGGATGCAGTCCTGAGTCGCACACGCGATATCGATGCGTTAACGCGCAAACTTGTCTATTCCCATGTCCTTCAAATCAAACTCGATCACCCTCGTCAACTGACTATTGCCCAACGCGAACTAGTAATCAAGGACGGACTTGGTGATCGAGAACCCAGTGTCAGAGTTGCGGCGGGTAAACTGGTCACCAGTTGGTTTGACGTTGTTCTTGCGGAACACAATGAGACGGAAGATATTACTTGGGACGGAGATGATGGAGGAATAATGAAGGGCCTTTTGAGGTTCCTGGCGCTTTTTGATGTTGTTGGTCCCGGGGAGGCAGTCGCTGTGGATGCAGTTCTATCGATTTTCGTCACGAGGCCCAATATTCCTGACGCGTTCGTCTTTCCTGAACTTTACTGGGAGGAGCTCACTCCAGAATCTGCTGTGCTCGCGCGTGTGTTCCTCGAACATTGCCTATCCGAGAAGAACGAGACGCGCATCGAGGCTGCTTCCTTACCTGTAGTGACCGCATTCGCTCTCCTCTTACAGGACTCGTACAATGCCCTGTTGAACGTGTTACAAGATGCAGAAAATGTCGCAAGCGAACCTGAAGATGAGGGGGAAGTAGAGAAACGCGAAGAGGAGCTAGCGAAGAAGCAAGTAATTCTCGGAGAGCTTCTCAGGATGTCTCTCAACTTGGACTTCATGGACGAAATTGGAAGGCGAAAAGTTTTTACCGTCGTCAGTGAGTCTCGGTTGCCACATCTCTACTCCTCACACTTTCATTGATGGCTTCCTTTATAGAGGACATGGTCGCACACCCTGAGCTTCCGCCTGGCCTCATTAACCCCTGTCTAGACGTGCTTAAGGAAATTCTCCCCACGGAACGCGAGCTCATTCGTGTGGTCGTTGAGATCATTGTCGACCTGCGAGAAGATGACCAAGACATCAATGATGTCGAAGCCAATCTCCTGGTATGTCCTTACTAGCTCAGATAGCCCTGTGTAATCCTTGTGTTTCCGGTAGGGTGATCCAGATGTGACTCAGACGACAATAATGAAAGAAAAGTCCTTGCGGCGGACCAAATCTCGTGACGAGATGAGCCCAGATGAGCGTATGGAAGCTGACATCACTGACATGCGATGTCTATTGCTATGCATAGGGATGCTCGAGCGTGTCGACGGCGTATGTTCCTTTGTTTTCTTTCTTACTTCCTCTACTGACAGATTCTTTTCAAGTCATTTGAAGATAACTCCACATTAGAGGGAATATTGACTGATCTCATTATCCCATCAGTCAAACGCAAGGAACCAATCATGCGAGAGAAAGGCCTCATTAGTCTCGGCCTGTGCTGTCTCATCTCCAAGGTGCCTCTCGTAATCTCCTCTTCCCGCAGTTGATAACACTTTCCTAAGAACATGGCATTGGGCTCTTTTCAGCTCTTCCTCGGCCAGGTGCAAGATGCACCTGAAGAGCTTAAAATACGAGTCCTGCAAGTGATCTTTGACCTGCTGATTATGTATGATGAAGAGTTTTTCTCTCGGTCGGATGACATTGTGAGTCAGGCTCACTTTTTGAACAATGCCGGATGCTAACGCTTTTTGCGATCAGGCTCAGAAGATCACTGGGTACCTGGTGCAGACTCTGGAGTCAGACGATTCTGCACCCATTCAGGCCGTACTGTGCGTTGGTCTCTCTAAGCTAATGTTGGCGGGGATCATCAAGGATCCGGAGGTGCATACTTCGAGTTACTTTTGGGTCGACAATGCTGAGAAGCCTTCAATACTTCAGGTGTTGACCAGCCTTGTATTGACGTACGTCTCACCCAATACATCGGCCAATCAAGAACTCAGGCAATGCCTCTCGTACTTTTTTCCCGTGTATTGTTACTCCTCTTCCCACAATCAAACACAAATGCAATCGGTGGGTGAACTTTGCAAATGGTTGATTACATGCAACAAACCATCCTTTTTAGATCTTTATCTCTGCTTTTGACCTTTTCATGGGTGTACGAGAGAACCTCGACGATGAACAGGAGATGATCACCCCGTTACAGTTCGGTCTTCTCCTTGTCGACTGGACAAATCCTCAAAAGAGCGCGGAAATGTAAGGTTTCCCAGATTTTTGTACATATATCTGTGATCAACCGTAGTCTGGTCGCTCTAGGTTGAAAACTGACCTCACAAGTCAAGCATCTCACGTTAATGTAGCTGCTGACATCCTCGGGGCACTCTATGACTCTGAGCGTTCAGGTTCGTCATCTCTATCCTCGATATTTGTAAGTAGCCTGACACAAACGATTTCGAAAGATGAAGTACTCAAAATATTGTGTCAACTGCTTGGCCATCTTCACCTCGCACCCGGTCTGGATGATCGTTCGATAAACAAGCTCAACCTCCTGCTCAGCCATCATGAAGAGGTCTGTCCTGCTGTTTTATCTTGGTCGATACTCGAAGACGCTAATCTGTCTTTTGCCACTGGTTGTAGCAATCCCCTTTCCACGATGACACTGTACAGAAGATTTTTTACAAATTCTACAGTAAATTTGCGCAATTGTTTGAGAAGGAGATCCAGCACATCGATCCCGTGAAGTACCTAGATGAGGAATTCCTGGAGCTTTACAATTTCATCGGCGTCGACCCACCTAAAGGGAGCCCTAGCCCTGGTCGCGAAGACACTCCACTTGTGAGCTCAACCTCGAGGAGTCAGAGCTTGATCCCAAGGTATCCCTTTCTCATAGAATGACGAGCGACGAGATTGATACCTTATCTCGAATCTATAGTGATGTAGAAAATCTAGCCACTGAAGTATCTGGTGATGAATCAGACGAAGGCACGAGGTGAGGTGTCACTGATTTGCAATGATATTTCTAATGCTTACATTTCGAAGCAGTTCCCCTACTCCAGCCCCTCAAATAACACGGACGCCTAAGCCCAAAAGGATGACAAAGCATGACAGAAAAGCCCCAGCGAGGTAAGGACGTGAGATTGTTTCAACTCGTCGAAGTTGAACGGTCTAAACAGCCTTTCTGAGAGTGAGGGAGGCGAAGAGGAGATAGCGGAGTTGGCAACTCCCGCTGCTTCGGCTGTTACGCCAAAGAGGAAAGGAATAAAGTATGTGCCTTTATTACTTTAGTATGAGCTCTGGAGATGGGGACTCAATTGCTTCAGACGATTACAGACTCCCGGATCTGCAACCCAAACGTCACCTGTGATTCGCAAAAAGACTCGAGTGAACGGCCCTCGGTGCGTCTGTAGAGTTGCCTTGACCTCAGTTTAATTTACTTTAATCCTTCTTGAACTAGAAAAACGCGATCGCGGTCGAAGAAGGTCCCTGTCGCTGTTGAGGAATCTGAAAGTGACGCAACTCCTACGAAAGCAAAATAATCATCCAACAATTTGGTCGGTCATCCTAGCTCAGAAAACTCATCACGATAATGAATTTAGACTCAAGGACTAACTTTAGATATCTCATCACTTGCTTTGCCCAATATTTTGTATTTGTAATATGAATGTATTATCTTACCATGTTGTAGTGAGTGTTGGGAGCATTTTTGGAGATCATGGCATGTCGTCAATAAACAAGCGAGTTTGAGCACGTGGTCAATTCTTGTTCTTCCCAATGTCAACCAAAGGATCCCTTGCCCTCCATCAACCGAGACCTCAAAATTTCGGTTACGATGAGCGGGATCAACTCTATCCTCGGCGACCCAATCTTCCGCCAATACCAGACCTCCGTTTCGAGCACAGTTACCTGCGAAGTATTCGACATTTTATAACAGTTCGTCGGGATCATACGTCTTCAAGCGTTTACGAGGCCAAATTTAGGAATGAGGATTCACTACAGACGTGTTCCGCATCTGAAGTTATTGATATTCAATGGACCAACGTCTTCTGGATAACGATGCGGGATCAAGTCATCAGTCCACTGTTGCAGGGCACACTTTGGTAAGCGCGTTGACGGAAGCTTGGTTCTTGCAGCTTAATTCAGGCAGGGCAATTGCTGGCTACTATCTTTCACCTGTCGCGGCGCAGTTTGGGTCACAGGTCGGCAGCTACACGCGTTCCCTCTTTCCATCGCGGGAAGGGTCTGGTGTGACATGGCTGAGGTCATGGGTTGGTAGTTCTGGATTTGGAACCCAAGCTACCAGAAGTCGTTGAACCAGTGGAAGTAATCCCTCGGTATGATCAATGTTGACTACCATGACGGAATGTTTGTTGATTTCCTTGAATCACGGAATAGTGACGTTTCTTATGGATGTCAACAATTTTCCGATCGCGCATGGAATGGATCTTTCATAGATCTACTCTCAGTAGGCCTCCATGTGGCTTTAAAGGTCTTTTACACCGGGCAGACTTATTCCACTTACCGTATCGTATACTTCCCCTAAGGACGTACGATTCCATTACCGAACACCGACACCCCCACTCCACTGCGATTCTTGCATAAGTGCATTGCATCGCGTGTACTTCTACTAGAAATGTCCGAGTAGCCCAAAGTATACAAGACGTACCGATCCTATGGACAGAGCTGCACATGTGCTGTGAAATTTTTTCCAATTTATGAAATGGCAGCCTGTGTCGGAGTCTGAGCATCATACAACATAGGTGTGGAGGTAGACTATGGACAGCTTTGATCATAGGGTACTGCCCAGAGTAATAACAACTACTAATTCGTTTGTGTGTCCTTGTTAGTTACCGAAAAAGTCATTACTCGGGCCCTGATCAATCGAAATTCCAGTCGACTTTTAGACATCGGTCAGAAAGACTTGGCTGGACTATGTCTTGTTGAAAGACAGTTCGTGGCTTACCGGTGGATCTAAATCTTATAGTGGGTTTCTGCTTATGATTCCTTTCGAGGATTTCCACAGCCTGGTGAGTCTAATCATTTTTTTTAAAGAATCTGTATTCGACAGTCTTCCCAGTGTATACGTACTTGATGGACAGCAACAATCCGTTTCTATCTCGGTGTCCACGAATTGTTGTGTAATTGGTCAAGAAAATAGAGGGCTGACTCGGAGTCGCGAGCGTCAAAGAGACAAATCCTTACGAAATGTGACTTAAGTGTGCCTGTAGCATTGTTGAACTTTGAGTGTACGCTGTTGCGCCATCTTGTGAGTCGGGAGTTTCTTGATGTGTTGTTCGTTCACATGAGCCCTATTCAAAGAAGTCATTGTTCTGGAATCGTTCAATACCAACCCGCACAGCCTTCTCTTGTCAGTTCTATATGGTCTATCAGATAAGCTTTGCTTTTGCATCTTGAACCAGATTAGTACTTCTATGGAAAGTAGCTCAGGCTTCCCCTTTAAAGCGCGTCTTTCTGGGAAGCGCTTGGAGTAAGGGCGACATTGAGTCGAGCAAAAATCACTCCCCTCTTCCCTGTTGCTTTTGTTTTTTGGACCTGGGTAACCCTCAAGACATCGCCCATTTGCCACGCTTAATCTTTGCCAGTCACAATAACAAATACGATGATACCTCCAGACCCGGAGTGCTGGACTTTGGGCGGGGAATCCGATGGAAAGCATCATTCCAACGACCCGTGATGATCTTCTTCCAAATGATTTCAGGTGAATGTCTCCTTATTTGCACCATTTCGTAGTTAATATGATCCACTGAGCAAGAGTAATCCCATGGATATCGGGCTTCGCAGGATATTAATTCAGCACAAGCGGTCCTATCGCTAGGATCATTCTTGAGACACGGCCTTCCCAACGCCTAGTCTTGGACTGTCCGTTCACGACACGAGAATGAAATGCTTTGCACAACTCTGCTTGAACTAGGATCCGAGCTTTCGAGCGGTACACCGCTCCTCTCTTGCCAATGAAAGTTTATTCCCGCTAGACCGAGGCAGTGATTCAATGTACTGAAAATGCCTAACCGAGCTCGACAAATAAAGTAAGGATGCCGGGCGACGAATCATTGCGCATCACATCAGTCAAATCGCCCGGGTATCTTCCATTTCCCGAGACTTCCAAACGTGGCACTCGAGGCGGTGCCGTACGCATCATCGTTTGATACTGTCTTTGGCGTCATCATCCCGAGAATTCGGTCAAAGCAAGCTGTGGTCCCGTCAACCCTTTCGTTCTATTGCCACGTTCTCAATCTGCTGTATCCTCCCTGAGATACCAGTCCTCGATTGTAACTTTGTCCGCGGGGCAGTGCTGAGCACACGAGTCATGGCCGCTGTGCAAGAATGGAAAATCACACTTCCACCTTGGAAACGGAAAGGGGCGCAAACCCACATATCCCGACACACGTAACTGCACATGGCTGACGGCGCATGGAGGTTGCAGTCTTGTTTATCAAGGGCTTAATATAAGAATGACTAGGATCTCCTCTGCCCTGCATTGTATTTCTACTCCCTCGTACACCATTCCGACGATGAGTCCACCCCGTCCAAGACCCCCTATACTTCCACCGACGCCGGAGTACGCGTACAGTTCGCTACCCTCACAGCCTCAATCATGGCCCACAGCGACGAACCCGCGACATCTAGCATCTACAGGACCGCCGCCAACTCCAGTGAACCCACTACTCGCACAGAGTCAAGGTTCATACCCGTACCCACCGTCACCAGTGATGCCTCCGACACCAAGAGCACCAAACGTTCCGCTACCACCACATACTCCATCGCCGAATACGAGCCCGCCTTATTCTACCTCAACCGGTCACTCTAGTTCGGACACTCTCTTCTTTCATCACCTTCTTTGTTGCTCACAGCACAGCGGGCCTGCGCTTGTCTGGGATGTGCGCACCGATCCGACTCCTGAGTCCCTGCTCCATGTCCTTCCTACCTCATACGTCAATACCTGGATAACGTCTGTCCATGTACCCGTTCCAATACCTGAGCACGAATTATACCAGCCCGCCACCGCCCCTCCCCGCTGTGTTCTCCGTCTCTTTTGTGGTATTGTCGCGCCCACTAGTACCTGGGCGACAATCACCGTTACGGCGTCTGCGTCCTCGCGAATGGAATGTGTAACGGTCCTCGATGTCCTTAACGCAGTCCGGACTTGCATGAAAACACAGATACTACAAGAGGAGTGGGATGCGTTGTGCAAGAAACAGCAAGACCGCGTGAACGAGACGTTTGATTCACGTTGGCGTATGTCATCAACACCCGCAGCGGCGCGGGGGAGGGGAGTGCTGAGGCAGGATTGTCTTCTCCTCCACACGCTATGGGGAGGTCTGACACCGAGCCTTGTGGAGAGGGACGCTGCTGTGTTGACGTTGCGCCGCTTAGATCCATGATTGCTTTGTCTGGGAATATTTCCTTTATGCGCGAATGCTATCCCTGGACGTCTGAGGTTGTCTAACGGACGCCTGATGCTTTGACCGCGGCTTTTGAGTATTGGAGAGCAAGACCAATCACGATTCCCTGAAATCTTAACGGATATCTGGGAGTCTTCATGCCGGAATGGCACTCTTAACCACAGCTCCTTTTGATGCATCGCCGAGAAAGGAATATCATGATGATGTACCCCACATATTACGGATCAACTTCAAAGGCCATAAACGCACGTTAAGTCCGGCATCCACTCTAGCTACTCAATCGGTTCATCATCTCCGTCTTTCTAAACTGTCGTCGAGGTTTCATCCATTATCGTGCCCCCAGGCACACTCATATACGCCGAGTGTATATGCGAAGGTATCATCGGTCCCTGCTTCTTCCTTCAGCCCACTATCTACTCTCGAGTTTCTTGCTGCATCATGAATTGTTGATGCGGATGGCATGGTTATAGCTACTGCCACCTGGATTCGTCTCTCGTCGTGTTCGTTATTACCATCGACTTTCGTGCGTGAAATGCATTTCTCCGCCGCAGATGCGGTGGATTGAATGTGCTGAGTCCATCGGTAGAAAGGTGGGGCAACAGGTTGCGGAGTTTGTGATGTCGTGCTGTCATCTTTCGTAGGGTACGGCGGCGATACGACCACAGAGATAGGCTGCACATAGAAGGAGCTGTGAGCCATACAGCGACGCAGATAGAGAATGTACAGCTAGTGAAGAGGCAAGTGAAATGACAAGACATACCATAATTGTATCCCACGTCTCATGCTCTGATGTCATGTCAGAACCATTTGTTGATCCTTTGTTTTGTTTGTAACGATCTGTCATATCAATTGCCCACAAATCCCACAACTTCGGTCTGGGACCAAGACCTGCCCTCGTTGGTCTCTGATCAGCTTGTTCCTCGCGCCTAGGAATCTCCTGGCGCACACGAGTGAAATGAAAACGGCGCCATCCGAAAACACCTATCATAGATAGTGCAAAGACACCGATGGCGAGGAAAGCAAGGATGAGGGGTGGAGAGGCACTTGGAGACAATGATCCTTGGGGGCCATCATCAACAGGGATCTGTCTAACGAAAAAGTGAGAGGAGGTTGCGTAGGGTGTGCTAGTCGAGGAGGACATGACTGGACGTGAGCATGGTGGTGGGAGAACAACTAGAGCATCCGTGGAATTTGGAAGACATCTATGGTTATTCTTGAGGTTGTCATATGTGCGAAAGTGCTACTCGTTTTAGGCTAACGTCGGAATGTGCTCCCGCGAACGATTGGATAGCTTCCGCATTGATGAAAAGCAGTCAAGGTAGTCAATTAAGGGCAAGAAATTCCATGCTTGGCGCAGAATGTTTCACTCGATTCTGAATGACCATTTCGCAACATGTCGACTAATATTCCGTCTTTCTTCTTCTGGTCTTGTACAATACAACGACCATGGCTATTCTCACGAGAGTCGACATAGCTGAATCGACCGTTTAAGGGTCCCGAGAGTGGCCCTGAGGTCTTGAGGATGAGACATCCTCGAAGGGCCTGCGTACTTAGCGCTCAGCATCGGGTCGGAACCCGGTCAGGAGAGCCCCACCCACACGTCATGTGCCTGACGTCAGCAAAGATTTCGGTTTCATAAACCTCTCGTCTCGTCAACGACGCGCAGTCAAAGTGTGACTCAGCGTCTAGACTCGCGATAAATACTACGTCTCCGCTTACAGTTTTCAGCGGTTCTGTCCTACCGTTGGCAGTTCTGCGTGTTTCTTCCTACCGTTTCCGACACTTCTGCGTGTTTCTTTCTAGGTGTCCTGCCGTACCGGCGTATCACGACAGATCATCCCCTCGCTCGACGTCTACAACAATCCGTGCCATGTCCACCAAAGACCATGCGTTGCAGTCCGATATCGCGAAGATGACGACCACTTCTGATGGGAGTTTCAAACGCGCTGATGCTTCCTTCCGTGGTGTCATCGAGAAGGGTGGTCGTTTTGAGCCTGAGCTTGGTATGAATGATCCTTGCTTCTGATTATACTACTTTCTGACCCCTTCTGCCCCAGATCGCTATCATCTCTACGTTTCATACGCATGTCGTGAGTCTCACATGTAGTCTGGATATATGAAACATTGACGACCGCGATCTCTTTCCAGCTTGGGCTACGAGAACTTTGATTATGCGCAAGCTGAAGGGGTTGGAGGACATAATCCGTGAGACGTTTTTAGTAGCCATTTGTCTTCTCGTATTGATATCAGTCAAGCTGTAACTGTGGTGTCTCCCCGTATGGGCACACAAGGATGGCCCTTTGCGAATGTCGATTCTTTCCCGGATGCCGACGTTGATCCCCTCTACAAGGCGGAACACGTCAAGGATCTTTACCTAAAAGCTGATCCAGAGTACACAGGCAGGTTTGTTGCACGTAGCCGTACTCAATTATCTCGAAAAACGCATACCTCTCCACAGGTTTACCGTTCCCATTTTGTGGGATAAGAAAACACGTACAATTGTCAATAATGAAAGCTCGGAAATCATCCGTCTCTTCAACACTGCTTTCAACCATCTGATTCCTTCCGACAAGGCGGCTCTCGATTACTATCCGGCGAATCTCCGCGACCAAATCGATGAGCTCAACGCATGGATCTACCCTAACATCAACAGTCAGTCAAATTAGAGCCTTGATCATGTGCAGAGCAGCTGAACGGTTCATATCTAGACGGCGTTTATCGAGCAGGATTTGCAACGAGCCAGGAAGCGTATCAGAAAGCTGTTGTAGAAGTCTTTGAGGCTCTAGACAGGGTTGAGAAACTTCTAATTGGCAAGGATTACCTCTTAGGGGACAAGCTTACCGAGGCCGACATAAGACTCTGGGTGACTATCGTAGGTCTTTCTCCTTTGCGTTGATAGCTAGCTGTCATTGGTAATCTATAACTGTTTCTTCTCTGTCAGATTCGCTTCGATCCAGTTTACGTGGGTCACTTCAAGTGCAACTTCCGTACAATTCGTGACGGATACCCTGTCATCCATGAGTACGTCCTTCGTTCAGTATATATCCCTTTTGCTCTATTTTTGTATCATAACGCGTAGTCGTTTTTTTTCACGGCCTTACTACATATATTTCACATTTCATCTGACACCATCCACATCTCTTTACTCACTCGGCACTCAGATGGATGCAGAAACTTTACTGGAACAACCCCGCCTTCCAGTCTTCCACGAACTTCGAGCATATCAAGACACACTACTACTGGTCTCATCCACAGGTACGGTTTCTCATTCTACGTTCATCCGCTCAATCTTGTATTGTTTACTTATATCATGCGCGCAGATCAACCCTACCAGGGTAGTCCCTGTTGGTCCGATTCCCAATATCCGGCCGTTGTGATGACGATAATCATGTGCGACGAGGTCAGGATCATTATAAGTCGAGAAGAAAGGAGAAGAAGCTTGTGACGACCGAAAAAGAAATATTGCATATGGCTGGGAATCAAGGGGATGATGATAAATATTGTTTTATTCACGCTCTAAGAAATCATTTTCCTTTTCCATCTCTCAGGCTTGCAGAATGTGACAAGGACGAAGACACAACTCCTCTCAATCCACCTTCCTTTGTTCAATCATTGACAAAGATATACTTTCCGAGCCGGGCTGACAATGCCACTGGTCAGAGGCCCTCAGCCATCAAGCAAACACAATTGTGATTGTGTTATGTTAGAATTCCAACCAGGCTGGAACCAATGTATATGAACAGGTGTGACTAAACTAGATAAGTATGATATCCTCAGAACATGTAAACGGACTGCAATGCCAACAATCTGACATGGAGTACCCAGTGAAATGGGGCATTGGTTCGGTTAGATTGCATCAGAACATCCATTGTAAGTCTTTGTTCATGAAGGCTTGTAGCCATCAAAAAATTGAGATATTGTTTGCACCAACTGGGTCAGCACCTGGGAGACTTCAAACAACACTACCAAGAACCAAATCAACCATGCTCAAGCATACAAGAATGCATTGGTGCCAGTTATGCCCTATAGACTTTACTACAGTTTGATCCTCCCCACTACACTGGCTCAAAAAACTGCCTCAATGTTTGGCCTTTTTGGAAAGATTCATATGGTGTGCAACAATTACCTAAGCAAAAAATTGTAGAAAATCACATGACATACAACTGCATCCTGGCTTCATAATGATGTATAGATCATGTGATTTGGACAAGAACTCGCTTATTAATAAATCAAACAAAATATTCAATCATTGGGGCAGTTTTTTGACTCACTTTAATTTTCATATTTTCTGAATACTCTTCAGCAGTAGAAGATGGAAACACCTTGTGGGAAGTATAAACAATGTCATGTAACCTTGTTTGTACTAATTTGACATGTTCAACTTCAATTAATCACCTTCTTGACACTCTACCACCATCATGCAAGCTGTTTTTGCTGCCAATTGCTCTTCTGTTGCTTCTCTCCTTAATGAGGGGTATTTGTTAGAGTGAATTTTCGTATACTAATTTCTTTCAAGCCGGGTCAAGATCCCGAACATACCCTCGTTATGTTTTTGTCTTTCCTTTTTAGTACGCTACTCTTTGTTTCTCTCTTTATTGACCCTGTGCTCCCAAAACAGTCGTTTCCCGTTTTCACCCGCACAATATATATTCGATTACCTACGCATCACCTACCTCAGACGTGTCCGAATACACTCTGAGGTAAGGCTCAAATAACTATACTTTATTTTCATCCACATACTTACATTCCCTAGTCTTTGTTCTATTAACTAGGTGAATACAATTTTAGACGTGTCCGAATACACTCTGAGTCTTTGTTCTATTAACTAGCGCGTGTAAACTCTATCAGGTTATTGGGCCCTTATTCCACCTATCCTGCAGAGCTGCCGAAACAAAAATCCTACTATGTCCATCACTGCTGTTACCACCGACTCTCTCCCCTCTGATGTACCAAAACTCTTGCCCGATGGCATGAACTGGGGTATATTTGAGATCCGCTTCTCTGCGGCTGTCAAGTCCAAGGGGAAGTGGTCCCATTTCGATGGTTCAGAGCCCCGTCCATCTCCTTCTCCTGAGGACAAGGCCAGTACCGCTACAGACTGGGACAAGGCAGAGTCATCTGCATACAATCTTCTTCTCCAGAAGATTCCTGACTCAGCTGTCATGAAGCTTCGTCGCTACAAGACCGTCGCCGAGTCCTGGGCTGCCCTCACCAAGGAATACACTCAGAAGGGTGCGTTTGCGCAGACACAGCTCCGT
>QGOB01000115.1:0-36204 GCA_003313055.1 Termitomyces sp. MG145 | reverse complement strand
ACATCCCCCGCACCCCCGGCACACCTCCGGGACTGCCAACAACCTCCCAACGCTGCACTGGCAACACCTGCGGCCATCTCCGAACAGATCCCCGGCCATCACCGAATCCCGGCATCTCGGCTGACACGTCACCCCAAGGCTTCCCTGTCACCAGACACACCCGGACCCCCGGCATCCCGGCCATCACACACGTTCTGCAACATTCCTCCCGCAAACTGCTGGCACATCACAATGCCGCCTGCTTCTGTGGCGCCGAGGGGCGCCACCACCACGCACCATGACCGCCGACCCACCCGACACAAGCCTGCCATAACCCGCGCCAGCACGCCCTGACCACTATCCCAACCCCGGGGCTGGGAGCCAGTCCAGGAACTTAGCTGGAGGAATCAGATGTCTCGGTCCCGGCTAGAATCCTGCCCGGGACTTAGCGGGAGGGTAGTACATAAACCATAGGGTAGCATACGAGTTGAGTAGTCTTGATATTAACCGTAGTTCTCCGTATTTCCGTGTCTCTGTCTCTGTCTCTGTCTCCATCTCAATTTCAATCTATTCTCTTGTCTCCTCTCTCTTGCCTCTTATCTCTTGTCTCTCGTCTCTCATCTCTCGTCTCTCGTCTCCCATCTCCATGCCTCGTTCCGTTCCGTGACTCATTTCCCCTTTCCGTTTCTCTTCTCCGTTTCTTTACCTATCGTCCGCATCTCTTTCTCTCTTCATCCCAGTCTCCTAACCAACCCACCCCGCCCATTTTGTACCTACTCCCCCCGTTCCGAACCTACTCCCACCCCGATCCGTACCACTCCCCTTCGCTACCCACCTCCCCCTTTGTTATGCCCCTACCCAACCCCCCGCTCCCATGCTCCCTTACCCGGAGCACTTTCTACTTTGCGCGTGGCACTACTCGTACCCCGGAGTGTCCGGACTTCCCCCAGACCACTCGTAGCTGTACCCGGAGCTTCCGCGAAGCCCCGGACCCGTACTTAGCCTCCTGAGCTCACCTAGTAAGGACTCGCCAGTGTAGCTGAGCCCCCGTCGTCAGCGGGACCTGACAGCGGCGGATTGTACAGCAGCACCATGATTCCAAGGTGGCAGGGCACCCAGGATGCTGGAAGACTCTGGAACTGGTGTCGCACAACTACTGGTGGCCACAGATGTCACACTATATTGGTGCCTACACCAGCACTTGTAACATGTGCCTTAGAACCAAGCCCTCCCATCAGGTGCCAATGGGTGAGCTGCACGCTCTTCCCATTCCTGAAGAAAGGTGGAGCATGGTCTCAGTGGACTTCATCTCAGAACTGCCAGATGTGCATGGCTATGATGCCGTCATGGTGGTTGTGGACAGCATAAGAAAGAGAGTGCACTTCATCCCCACCACTACCACCTGCTCTGCACTGGGTGCTGCCAACCTGTACCGCAAAAATGTCTGGAAGTTGCATGGCCTCTCCAATGCCTTTGTGTCAGATCGAGGTCCCCAGTTCATTGCAGAATTCACCAGGGAACTGTACCGCCTGTTGGGGATCAAGCTTCAGGCCTCCACTGCATATCACCCCCAGTCAGATGGCCAGACAGAGCACGTCAACCAGGAGCTAGAACAGTACCTCCAGATCTTCCACAGCAAACAGCAAGATGACTGGGATGAGCTGCTCCCGGATGCAGAGTTCCAGTACAACAACCATGTGCACTCCACAACACAGACTACACCCTTCCTGCTTGACACCAGACGTAATCCACGCATGGGCTTTGAACCATGCCAGTGCCCCTCTCAGAACGAGTCTGTAAACAAATTTGTGAACTGCATGAAACGGGCTCAAGAGGAGGCAAGGGCAGCTCTAGCCAAGGTCAAAGATGACATGGCCCGTTACTATAACCAGCAGCAGACTCCCGCACCAGAATATATGCCTGGAGACAAGGTCTACTTAGATGCTGAAGACATTCAGACCACGCGCCCGTTCAAGAAGCTCTCTCACAAGTTCCTGGGCCCTTATGCAGTGGAGCATGCAGTGGGACATTTAGTGTACCGTCTGCGCCTACCCCAGGCAATGCATGGTATTCATCCGGTATTCCATGTTGTCAAACTCTGGCCTGCAGTTGCGGATCCAATCCCAGGTTGGTGAGTGGACCCCCTGCCACCGCCAATAATTGTGGACAATGAAAAGCACTATGAAGTCGAGGCCATCCTAGACAGCCACATTTTCCACCACAAGCTCCAGTATCAGGTGAAGTGGAAAGGTTTTGGCTATGAGGACTCTTCCTGGGAACCTGCCGAGGGTGTCAGGGCCCCTCTCCAAGTGAAGGAATTCTATGACAGGCACTTGGATGCCCCCAAACTGGTTCAGGGCCTCTACACTTTGTCACCAACACTGTTCCAGTCAGCATGGCATGCATCAAGGCACTGCAAGCTAGAGGGGGGGTGATGTAAGGGGACATCCCTTCCTGAGCCCATTCCCTCTTCTCTCCTTTCTCCTGTTTCCTTTTCCCCTTCCTTTTCTCTTCTTCTCCTCTTTAGATATTCTCTGTACATATTGTGTCCGCATTCCTGATCACCTGACATTGTTCTCAAGGTCATCTGATCCCTTCCTGGTCATCTGACCCTTTTCTGACCACCTGACTTGCCAGAGTCACCTGATGGACATTACCAATCCATTCTCTGGCAATGTCCGAGTTTTTCATCTTTTATTCCCACACTCCTTTTTCAGTGGCTTATGTGTACTATACAGTCGATTCACACGCTTCTGGGGCCCCAGAAGCGTCCACATCCTGGCATAGGGACTCCTCAGACTTATTCTCTTTGGATATCCCTCTGCCAGGTGAGTAGCTAGCCCTGTACACTGTAGCCACTTGCTAATACATCTTTGGATATCCCTCTGCCAGTTGTGTGAGTTCCACAGCTCTCTGAGGTTGCCCTTACACCAATGGCCCACCGATTGTAAATTTATTTTCCTTCTCTTTTTTTTACTTACAATTTTCTTTCTCAATCTACTTACAATTTTCTCATATTACTTACAATTTTCCTATTCAATAGTGGCCCATGACATGCATTATCACATGTGACTGCTACACTTACTGTCTCTTACTGGCTTCCTCTTTTGCTACCTTACTTACCTATAAATACTGCTCTGTCAGTAGCTAATCATCATCAAATTGTACCAGAGTCTAGTCCCTGTTTCAGACTACACTTCAGATCTCTTTCTGCTCTCACTCCACTACTGACTGATTTGGGTTTACCCAGTCCAGTCTCCTTTTGTTCACTCACTCAGCTTAATGGTATCATTAAACTTAGCACTCGTCGCCCTAGCTAAGCACCATACAAGTGCCCTTGTTTCACCTTTGTTAAGCACCATACAAGTGCCCTAATCAAGCCTTTGTTAATGCTAGCACCTATGGCTAGCAACTTGTATATTTCTGTTAACTCCACCTTAACTTCTTAAAGACCTTCTGGGTCTTAATCTCACAGATCCCTCACCGTTGCAACTCAGTAGCAATACTAACGGTTGTACCATCTCTTCCTACCGTCCTCTCCCACTTCCTTACTGACTCTGACCTCACAACTCCTTAACGGGTTTCTGGGACTTTGCTTAACTCCTCTCACACACACATAACGCTACTACTTGCTAGCTATCATATCTAGTTAGTCTTGTTGGTTGTTTCCTGCATGGCAGCTAGGTGCCAAGTCAGCACATCACCATAACAACTTGATATACACTTCAACAGGGTCTACAGAGGTGACTTGTGCCCTAGCAGCGTTAGTAAGTGGTGAGTTGGTAACAAGAGTGTTGTTAAGGGCAAATGAGGGCAGAGCATTGTCAAAAACATTGGTAGATTCATGGAGGGTGATAACGTTAGGAGGCATGGTTTGTTTAGGCATTACGGTGTTTCTGAACTGGTTCCAGATGTTGTTAGAGAGGGAGCAGAGTTTGCCAACAGAGATGGTAAGCTTTGTCTGGAGTACCTAGTCAAATACTTGCTTGGACTGTTCAATATTGTAAATGAGAGCCATGCTTTGGTAAGCAGCATCAGGGTGTTTGTCTGGGGCACCAAAGTTTTGGCTGGTTGGTGGCAGAGGGATCGACCTTGGGAACATTGTTAACAACAGGAGGCTCAGGGACTTTAGTGGTACTAGTAGCAGGGGCTGGGGCAGATTGGTCATTAGTGGCAGGGGCACTGAAAGAGGCGAAGTCATTAGTGGCAGCAGATGGAACGGGTCAGTATCCCTTAGCACGGGGGATCTCGATCCCATTGAAGACTCTAGCTGGATGATGTAGAGCAAAGAGTTCTCATTCCAATGCAGTGACATGTTCTTTCCTGGATAGTGTCCCTGGGCTAGCAGTTTCCTATTGCAGAACCTCATGAATAAACATCTGGGACATGCCTTGGAGCTGTTCCACATTAGGGTTGGCATTAGTGCTGAGGCAGCCAGTAAGAAGCTGGTTGAGGTTCAGCCTATGCCATTCATCAATACATTCCATGTAGAGTTGTTTGTCAATGTAGTTGGGGATCATAGTGCCAGACAGTAAGACAACCTTTCCTTCATGATTGCAACAGATTTTTCCTTGA
The DNA here is from genome assembly GCA_003313055.1 of Termitomyces sp. MG145. Classification (NCBI taxonomy): domain Eukaryota; kingdom Fungi; phylum Basidiomycota; class Agaricomycetes; order Agaricales; family Lyophyllaceae; genus Termitomyces; species Termitomyces sp. MG145. The sequence goes on along the minus strand of QGOB01000115.1, from coordinate 31,650 downwards.
CCAATAAAGCTTTCCAGCTTAACACAATTTCCTCATACCATAGTATGACCAGTTTCACCACAGAAGTGGCAGCTGTTGCTAGGAGGTTGAGAGGCATGAGACTGAGAACTGTTACCAGCAGTCAATGCAGCCATCTTTTCCTCCATGCATGCCAAGGCATTACCGATAGTGGCTGTGGCAATGTCAAGAGGTTCCTTTTTAATAATGGTAGTTGGTATGGGGGCAGCAGTGTTAACGGTGGGGGTTTTAGCATTAGCAGTCATCGGTTTCTTTGAGGTTGTGGCAGTGTCAGTACCTTTCAAAACCCATTTGGCAGCTTCAAAGACTTAGTCTACCTCATAGGGGTCCTCTGGGTGATGATCAAGAAGGGTGATTTCTAAACGGCAGACAAGTTTGGACTATAATGAAGTTAGTATACCCTGTTGGAATAAATGGTGTTCCTTGTTTCGGTAAATCTTGCCTTTAGCCAGGAGCCAATGCGCCAGGTGCTGGAAGTCCCTACAGTAGTCTGAGAAGTGTCCAAGAGTAGTTATACTGGCAGAGAATGTTTGGTAGACAAGTCACTCAAGGTCCTGGAGAGTGTAATGGGTAGATTCCTCAGCTCCAGGGTATAAATGAAAGACCGCTATCTTCCACTCAGCATATGTATGGTCACTAAACTCTGGCAAGCCGAGCCAGGTCTCCGCAGTATCATACAACACATACTGAGCAGTGTATTCCTTTTTCTGGTTATCATCGTTAATGGCACAATCTGCTAAGAGATATTTGAGCTTGCAGAAGTATTGGGCAAGCTCTTGAGGGCAACTCTTGTCCCATTTAGGTGCGGTAGAGCCGTTTGCAGGGTGGCATATGGTGGGAAAGATGGGCATCACCCATGGTGGTATTGCTAATGGGTGTTGCTAAAGGTGTGGTGGATTGAACTGGGGAATAAGGATCAGGAGTTAATGGTGGTAGTGGTGCATTGAGGAAGTTGTTGATGTGATGGCCTGGGAAGTTCTCTAGGAGTTCATTAATGTCAAGAAGTTCCCTAGCAGTAGCAAGTTCCTCTTCAAGGTTATGAGGCAGAGTTGTTAAAGGTGTTAATGGCAAGGGAGGGGAAATGTCAAAAGGAATAACAGGGAGCGAAGCTTTGGTAATGAGACATAAGCAGTTTTTAGCCTGGAGGCAAGTTTCTGGTGGAATTTTGCTAGAACCCCTCACAGTGGGCTCCAAAATGATGTGCTGACTTGCTGCCTAGCTGCCATGCAGGAAGTAACCAACAAGACCAGCCAGATAGGGTAGCTAGCAAGTAGTAGTGGTACATGTGTGTGAGGGGAGTCAAGCAAAGTCCCATAAACCCAGTAAGGAGTTGTGAGGTCAGTGTCAGTAAGGAAGTGAGAGACAATGGTAAGAAGTAATGGTGCAGCCATTAGTGTCGCTACCAAATTGCAGTGGTTTTGAGAGATCTGTCAAGACCCAGAAGGTTGTTAAGAGGTGAAGAGGGAGTTAACGGAAATATATGAGTCGCTAGCCATAGGTGCTAGCATTAACAAAGGCTTGACTAGGGCACCTGTATGGTGCTTAACAAAGGTGAAATGAGGGCACCCATATGGCACATAACGAAGGTGGTGAGGACTAAGTTCAACAATACTGTTAAGCTTGAGACAAATGAGAAGAGACTGGACTGGGTAGACCCAAATCAGCTGGTAACAAAGCAAGAGCAAAAAGAGATCTGAAGTGTGGTCTGGAATGGGGACTAGACTCTGGTACAATTCAAAGATTATTAGCTACTGACAGGGCAGTATTTATAGGTATGTAAGGTAACAAAAGAGGAAACTGGTAAGAGATAGTAAGTGTAGCAGTCACATGTGATAATGCATGTCGTGGGCTGCTATTGAATAGGAAAATTGTAAGTAATATGAGAAAATTGTAAGTAGATTGAGAAAGAAAATTGTAAGTAAAAAAAAAGAGAAGGAAAATAAATTTACAATTGGTGGGCCATTGGTGACATGGTTACAATTGATTGTCAGCTGCCAGACAGGGACTGTAGGAGGGGTGGATTGTACAAGGTCAGCTCAATCATTAAGACAATTGTCAGTAACAGTCAGTGTTGTTGGCAGTTGGTCATTAATGGTCATGTGTCCATGTCACATGCTTTGTCTGGTTTATTGGTGTCAGGCAGCCAGGACTGACTGGGTTGTATCACCTGTCACTGCTAGCAGATCCTTGGGTGGGTGCTGAAAAAAGAACTGCTTGTCAAAGGATAGTTCTGTAAAAAGCTAAGAAATACCTTAACAACATTACTAGGCCATTAGCAATACTGTTAGTGCTTACCATCATTGGCACCTCCATCATGTCCTCAAATGCTAGCACCTATGGCTAGCAACTCATATATTTCTGTCAACCTCACCTTTACCTCTTAACAACCTTCTGGGTCTTCATCCACAGATTCCCCTACACCACTGCGATTTGGTAGTGACACTGATGGCCATACCATTATTTCTTACTGTTTACTCCCACTTCCTCACCGACTCTGACCTCACATCTCCTTAACAGGTTTCTGGGACTTTGCTTGACTCCTTCTCACTCACATGTAATGCTACTACTTGCTAGCTACCCTATCTGGCTGGTCTTGTTGGTTGTTTCCTGCATGGCAGCTAGGCAGCAAGTCAGCACATCACTGTATCAACATGAATGACAACTCAAAAGGTCACCACTCAGGTTCTGCAGCCCCAAATCAGCCTGTTCATAGGCATTATGTACATGGGGTCTACATCAGGATATGCTTTAGTAACTTCTACACTATGCATTTTTTTTTCTTTGCTGATTAGTACATAGTAGAGATATCAGGATGCCATTATCCCACACTTCCTCTCCTTACCCTCCTCCTGGACCTTCCTCCCTCCCCTTTCCTTCCTCTTGGGTCTGCTTTGGGCCTTGATGGTCTCTTATTGGCTCAACCTCATCACACTGCTCCAAACTTTGAAGTGCCATAAAATTTCAGCAAAAGCATCTCTCAAGATAGCATTGGAACTTCCATTGGCCCTGCAAGCCCTCATGTTCTTGATTCAGACTCTGATGCCTTGCCAGAAACTGAGGATCTGCTGAAAGCCAGTAGTGAAAAATCTCAGGCTGAAGATGGAGGAAAACAAGAAGAAAGCTCATGAAGTGGGAGAGAACACAAAAAAGCTTTCAAATGATAAGTCCACGGTTGCCAAAAAAAAAAGAAAAGGTCACATCAAAGCCAAAGCAGAAAGGTGGCCGACAGCCAGGAGCTAGGAACTTCAGCACTGAAGAAAATCTTCATCTTCTTTCCATTGTTCATGATAGACTTCCTCTGTGTGGACATTGTTGGAGTTGGTCTATTCCAATGAAGATGATCAGAAACACAGCCGCTGCTTGCATAAGCTCTTCCTCTTTAACGAAACCATTGATGACATGAAGACACAGAGGCATGGGCATGCGCACTTGTACAGGCACAGATTTGTTGTTTTCTAATTATGTTGATATGAAGATTTTGCCCCTTACGGTCTCGCTTGTTTTCCAAACTTTTTCGATCATCAGTCACACTCTGGAATCCGTTCCAAATCCTTACGGATAGTCACCCATTGTATGATCTCCGATCATAATAACAATTATTGACCTGGTAGCGACTGATAATTTCTTCATGTTCTTTTCTTTTCAACCTGGGCAATCATATACTGAACAGATTCACTAAGCGAGTACAGGAATGTGCTATTATGAAAAAAGATATCTGTTCAAGGGTCTATTGGGAGACTGGATATATTGTATAGAACCCCACAGCCAATAAAAACACCGAAGGGAGTCCTATGACGTCTTGCCTTCCATCGCCTGCTCTACCAGTTCACCGACCCACTGCTCAAACCTTTCCTGGTCCAAGGTGCCCAGTCCGTCGAAAAACGCGTTATAGCCTTTAGAACCCTGCGTCTTGCCCTTGGCGAGCAAAGACTTGCCTCCGCTTGTGGACCGTACGTAGTGCAGAGAAAGGGAGTACGCAGGAGGCTTTGACTTCTTGACAGGAACTGTGGTCGAGGAGATAGTTATCCGTTCGGTGATAATCTGGATTATGAGGCAAAGTTAGAATTTCGGTAGAGATAGCCATATCAAAGTCAAACATACTCTTTTAGAAAATGTTTTACGCCTTCCGACGAAGACAATGCTGCCCTCGATGAAGTAGGCATATAGTGACTGAATGGCGGTGAGCGCCATGTAGCTGTTGGACATGTCAGAATGATCTTCCAAGGCAAATTAAAGAAGCAAAACCGCCGCACGTCAACATCCCCATCCATACCAAAGGCTTCGACTCCTCAAACTCGACTTTATACCCATACAATGCTGTACCAGCAGCGACAAGCACACTCAACCACCCCAATGCGAGACGGACGTCTGTGTGAAGGTAACTCTGCTTGAACACATCCGGCCGACCGAGATACTGCCCGAGAGGTTCAGATTCAAGGTTCTGACAACGCTCGACTCAGTGACTCACGCGTTTGAGAGCATCGTCCAAGGCGTGCTTCATCTCTGTTAGATTTGCATTGTTAACCTTGATCACCTCGCGATCCCCTGGAGGCATTGGAATATCCAGTGGCCCGACTGGTCGTTCTGGAGAAGACGGGATAGATGAGCCGCCGTCGAGGCGACTCGGGCTTGGTGTTCGCGGTTCACGTCTGGTGTCGGTTTTTTTCGAAGGAGCCATCGTGAAATATGAAGGGCAGAGTTAGAAATGACCACAATGACCAAGGTAACACATGAACTTGCTGGCAATGTCAATTGGACCCCGTAATGCCGACGTGTCCGTCTCGTGCTCATTGCCTTTTTTGGAATCCTTTGTGTCTAATTTTTGATTTCTCTTTTCAGGCGCACTGAATTAGATATTTATCTCTTAACCGCAGTGGGCATATCTCAGACTGACAGCTGGCAGTGGGAGGGTCGTGTGCATTCCGACGCGGAGTCAACTCCCTTGTGACCTTGTGTGGGGTCTGTTTAGGCTCCGAGTGCGGAAACGAGACTGGAATGGGGTTGACGTCAGTCCAATCAAGTCTTGCTACCCACACAGAAATGTCCAATTCGAGAATACATCGTCTCTGGTAAGTTTGCCTCATGGTCTACGTAACTAAATGAAAGGCTAAGTCATCTCGCTTAGCAAATCGGTACCATGCTCGTTATTAAATGAGAACAAGGAGGAATGTTGTCATTGCCATATTTGTGTTTATCCTTGTTCTGGACTGTCAGCGGTATATATAGGTCTAGATCGTTGGCAATGTTGAAAACCATCGCTGTTATGATACCTTCTTCAATGCAACCTGAACATAGTAGAGAGCAATAACTATAAGCTTCATTCAAGGTTGCTTGGATGTCGGCAATCACGCAGGTCAATCAAGTCTATCAACCTGAAGTAGTCAGGAGAAGATATGCTGCTATTGCGCAAATGACGACGTTGACAGAAAAAGCAAAAGCATTGTCCTTCCTACGACTATTGCGCACGCGAATAACCAAATAGCAGAGAGAGCATTTAACTCATCGGCGAGTGCGAGTTGAGTGCGAGATTTCATGTATATGCGTCACCGATAGTTCGACTCGTCAAAAGCCAAGTTCCGATTAAATGGTACTGGGGAGAAAGACCAATACAATACATCACGATAAGAGTATAACCCAAACGTGTTTCAGCCTTCAGTCGATGAGGTATTTCCGCTTGAAGAAGGCACGGAGGTGGAAGATCTGCCATACGCCCAGACCCGCGAGCGAGAAAAGCGAAAACCAGGCAAAGTTTTGTACTCGGACATTAGTGGACACTACGGTGAAGGTGTTTTAACAACCAAGAACCAAGGACGGAAGAAAGAAAAGATGGACGTACGGTTAGTGCTGGAGAATCTTGCTTCTCGCGATTTAAGGTATTCCAACTCGTCAACGATCTCTTTCACGATACCTTCCAACTTTCGCATCTCCGTCTCCAGTCCGGAGAGTGATTCCTGGTTGGCAATAGCGCTAGTAAAATGACGTAAGAACGACAATGTCGCGTGACGAAGGATAGGTTAGGTATACTTGTAGTCAACAGCATCTGCGCCAATGTCTACGTCAAGATCAATCACGCGCGAGAGCTTCTGTGCTGCATCATACGACACGTCTAATCCAGAATGAGCGCTAAAATACGTGAAGGTGATTCAAAACAACGCACCACCCTCAATGGTATTCTTGAAGCATACTCCAACCTCTCCCTCCCCATGCGTAGTGATAGCTAGTCTAGACTCGCTCTTGATACCCTTTTTGCTGAGATACACGTTCCTATTCGGGCTTGAATCGACAATTTCAATGTCTACGCGCTGGTTGGCTCCTGGACCCACATTCGCTGTCACAATAACGAGCGTGTTCGCATGTGCCGCGTTCCATATACATTTTGATGGTGGGTATCGTTGCGCCTGGAGTAGAAATTTGATTGCATGGGTGGGGACAACAGGGCAGAGAAGTATTGAGAAGAGGAAGGCGGGTATTGACAAAAACTTCATATTAAAGCTTTGAGGGGTAATAGAGGGATTCTAGGAGCGACAGAGATTATGTGTGGCGAGCAGATATGCCTGTGTTAAGGAGTCTAATGGAAGGACGCGCTTCGTGGTCGTCGTCCTGAAACGTGGGTGTCTGCTTCTAAAGCTGTCGGCTTGCGATCCAAATAACTCACAAATTTAATCTTATCTTATCTATTCATACTCTCTTCCCTGGGTGAAGTTTTGAATTCAATCAACGCCTTCACCATCTCAATCGCTCCGAGTGCGTATCCATGTTGGCTTGAATATCATACAAATTAATCTCCTAGGTCGCTGAACAGCAGAAATGTTCAGTGTGTTTATCATTTGACTGGCCGTCGACTGTCCAAACGAGCTCGAGCTCAGAAGCATTGGTTCGGACGCAAGTTCGGTCTCGATGGTCGCTAATGCAAGCAACACGTCCCGTATATCAAGGGAACTACAAAGAGAGATTCATATCCGCTAAAATCTTCTCTTGTTTGACTGACTTGTGAGATCACCTTTCACCGAGGATTATCGCGAAATTCGAGGTGTGTACTATCTTCTATCTTCAGACCTATATTCAGACATATCTCAGGTCATTCGGGTATCGCCACGACGGGTCCCTCTCGCGTCGAAACCTCTGACAGTATCGTCGAAGCCAGAGAAGACGCCTTTCAAGGACCTCTTTGAGCGTTTCGTTGGTGTGGATACCAAGACACCTGACAAACCGCTTACCTAGGTTCTATCGCGATGGTCGGGCTTTTTTCACGGGTGAATACCCCAAATGAGTCAATCAAAAACTGACGGAAAGGACCGTAGAGCGCGTCGTCGGGGCTAGAGTAGGAAACTCGGTGTTCTCGTCTCGAAACTCCCCGGTGGTAAAGTGGGACCGTGACTGCGTAAAATCTGCGGGTGGATCGGAGGAGATCACCCAAATGATGCGTACAACGCTGCCTTGAATGGTAAAACCAAGGCCTCATAGCAGTGAAGATGAACACTACCTGAATGTACCTTGTCCTACACGAACATTGACAGAGCTCAGCCAGCTGGATTACGTGGATCGATGACATCTCGTCGTTGGACGACGATACTGTTATTCGTGTCAGGTATGCGGTGGTTAGGAATAGAGGTGGGCGTTGACTTCCTGGAAGACGGCACAAAGACAGCTTGTGAGTCTCCTCGAGCCTCATCAGCCTTTGGTCAGAAACCTCCAGTTGTCCTGTCACCTATGCTCGTACTAAGTCTGCCTGCAGAACCCTTATTACCGACTCAACCTGAAGAGATTTCCGATCTCGCAAGCCCATCTCTCGCACCTCTGTATACACAATCCTGACTTTCAGCCGCATCTCGAGAAACGCTCCATTGAATAAGCGAACTTCACAGCATTGACCGAGACTATGATGTAGCCCTTACTCTGTATTGTCCGCTGGGCCCTGGGCACATTGCAACTTGAAATTGATCAAAAGTACTACAGGCCCAGGTATTGGAATAGAAACCAACGAAACAGATATCTCTTAAATACTCTGTATCATCTCACAAGGAGGAATCCCGTGTGGCGTGGAGAGGATGGAAGCTTGCAGGAGTAGCGATTAGAGTTTTTGTATTGTGCAAAATGTCAAAGTTCTGTCATGAGGATGTGAATGAATTTATAGGTGGTGTGTGGTGCCAGTGTGGTGATAAGCTGACGGGAGCGATGGTATTCCCACGGACCTTGTTCGCGTTCGTCCTTGTTCATTCTCCTCAGCTCTCCGTTCTTTTTTTGCCCTTAAGCTTCATTCTTGAGCATGGCAGACACTGGTGAGCTATAAAACGCTACTGCATAGCGATTTGACCATTTAATGGGCTTTTCTGTATCAAAGGCTTCTTCAAAGGCACTTCAGCCGACCAGGACAGGCGGTTCTCTGACAAGGAGCTCAAGCTTCTCAAAACTATGAAGTTTCCTCCTGAATTCGAGAAAAAAGTATTTCTCGTCTTGCTTGACTCATGTATTGGAGACCAACTGATCATCGTATCAAGGTGGACATGCGAAAAGTCAACATTGCTGTCATTAGGCCATGGATTGCGAAAAAAATTGTCGAACTCGTCGGGTTCGAAGATGAAGTCGTTGTAGAGTACGCCATGGGGCTCTTGGAAGATGAGTCGCAGCCGGTGAGTATGCCTCGTCCTCATGGTACACACCCTTTCTAGTACTTACTAAATTTTGTTGTAAAAAAAATAGACTCCAGACCCCAAAAAGATGCAAATTAACCTCACAGGCTTTCTCACCAAAGATACACCCGCGTTCATGGCGGCGCTTTGGAAGCTGCTTCTCGAAGCACAGGATGACGTGGCCGGTGTGCCGCGTACTTTTGTAGAGGAGAAGAAGGCAGAAATGCGCCGTAATCGGGAGAACGGCACCCGTGCTATCGACGAAAGTGACCGTCGACACAGACTGGATGAGATTCGAGATGGCGAGCGAGGTGGACGAGGAGGCTTCAGAGGACGTGGAAGGGGCCGTGGAAGGGGCCGTGGAGGGTTCGATGAAGACCGAGGGGGAGGAGGACGACCGCGAGACAGCGGCTGGGGTGCGCGAGGCGGCGGTCCTGGTGGAGTAAGAACCACATCTTTATTATTCTAACAAGTCATTTAAACTGATTTATATTCTATAGGGACCCCCAAGACGCCGCTCACGCTCACCCCCTCCTCGTCGTCGTTCCCGTTCTATTGAGAGTTCCCGCTCACTCGAGATGCGCCATCGCTATCGCTCTCCACCGCCCCATCCTCGTCGTCGCTCTCCTTCCCACAACAGAGCCAGGGACATCCGCAGCTCCCGTTCTCCACCCCCACCAAGGCGCAGATCGCCCGTTTCTCGCTCGCCTTCGCGCTCCCCGCCTCCTCCATCTCGTCGGCGTCCGCGCTCTCCGTCATATACTCCCCCATCTCGTGACCGTAACCGCAGTGAGAGGCGCTACAACCGTGATAGCAATAGTCCTCCAGCCCGGCGAAGGCGACTTTCACCCAGCCTTCGATCGCAGAGTCCCCAATCCTTCAGCCGATCGCGCTCGCGCTCGCGTTCTCCGCCTCCCCGTCGTAGGCGTAGTGTCAGCCATACGAGAAGGCGCACGGTCAGTCCACCGCGTCGTCGACGTCGGAGCCCGTCAAGTGCGAGGTCTCCATCACCGCCTCCACAGAGGAGGAGGAGCCCGCCTCCTGTTGATAGGAGAAGGCAGGTACGCGGACGGAGTGAGAGTGGAAGCAGGTCGAGAAGCAGTGTCAGTCGTTCGCCTCCTCCTCGTGAGAGGGAAACTCTGAGAAATCGGATGGATGTGGATCGTGGCGAAGGCGGAAGTGGCTTCAGGCAAGGGGAGCTGAAGATCAAGGGACAAGGGGAACGCAGGAGTAAGTGGGAAGAAGAATCGCGCGACGTTTGTTCCTTTTCATGACCTGCTGAATTTACGCTGATTGCGCCGATCTGTTCGTTCAGGACGCGGACCATCGTGCTGAACTCGAGAAAAGGGAAAACGAGCTGAAGGAAAAGGCATTGAGAAACAAGGTCATGAAATCGCGCAAAGGCAGCAGTTGAGTCGTCAGTATGGACAGAAGTTTAACGGGCAAGTGATATGTCTTTTTTTTTTTACGGCTTCGGCCTCTTCTCCACAAATTCGCCACTTAGAATTTTTATCGCAGATTTCTCTTATGTCTCTGCTTGATCAATTAATAAATAGGGCCCTCTCAGTGGTTTCGCAGTGGGATGGATGTGCCCGATATATAAATAAGGCTCCTTGTTGTTCTTCATATACTCCACTGGTTACTGACTGTATTTATATGCATTCAATGTTGATCAGGTCCTCGGTTTTTATGCCCTATCGGAAAGGACCTGTTGATTCTTACCCAGCGATAACCGCTTCAGGCGGGGACAGCTTACAGCACAACGCAAAATTAAGAACCAAGTATCGCGATGCGTAAGTACCTTGGAATTCATTCGTCATTCTGGGTGTGATTGGTTATGAAGTTACCTATTAGTGGCGTCCGCTTAGTGTTAGCCCACTTTTGTCCGTGTCTCTTCTATATTTAGAGTCAGGGGAAGTTTCACTTTGTATTGGTGCCATTTGGGGACAATTCCCTCCGTTTTCTGTGTTAATACGACTGCCATTGAACGCCACAGTAGTTCAACATAATAATGAGACAAATATATGAGGCAGTTATATAACTTTCTATGGGTGTATCTCATCACACGGGAACGGCAGAAGATCGGAACGAAGTAATAGAAAGAAGTAATAGATATATCCATTTATTTATATGTACATAGATCGATCACTTATCGGCTAAAGTGATGATGACATACATTCCCCACGCGCCACTACAATCCCGTACACTTAAGGGACACAAGTTTTACTTTGAAACGATACAACAGCTCTTCTCATCCCGATCCACCCCAATCTTGAACCACCCATGTCTAGTGGAACCCCAACAACGTCCTCATTGTCGCAGCTCCCGTCTATCGGCATATCCGGCAGCGGCGGCAATGACGGCGGCAGCCGGAGTGCGAGCTATTTCTTCGGTTTCCTCGTCACATTTGCTGTACTCCTTGTGTTATTCGTCGTGGCAGGGTTTGTTTCGCGCCGGAGGATGCGGGCGCGCAGGCGTCTAACGCTGGAGTCAGGGATAGGGGCAGGGGACCCATGGATGTCTGGATATCGCGAATGGAGAATGTATGAGGCGACAAAAGTCAAGCCAGTGTGGATGGAGCGGTGGTTTGAAGATCCGGATGCGAATGAAAAGGCAAAGCGGGCCAGTATTGATAGCAACATAGGGAGGTGGGAAGACATTACGGTGCGTGTGCTGAGAACATCTGAAGGGAGTGTGTGTCTCAATATTACTATGCACTCTAGCCTCTTGCGGCGATTATCACACGTCCACCAGGTGATCCGAAGCCAAATGAAGAAGCTAAGGAAGAACAAAATACACGTCGAAGTTCTACATCTACGATATCATCATGGCTTTCTATTCTCAGTACGACAAAAAACACAGATGGGGTTCGCATGGACCCTTCACCATCACATTCACCCATACAAGATGCCATACATGACCCAGAAGCAGGTATGGACGTTGTAGTGATGATTGCTATGCCACGGAGTCCAGATACCTGGGGATACGAGTTTGGAGTTGCTAATGTACCTATTGTGAGTCGAGGAGTAAACACAGATAACGTGTCTTAGCGCCACATGTGAGCTAATGTTGATTTCTGTCGTCCTGTTCGACTCATGGTGAGATGAGCAATCGCTCTAAAGAAGGCGCCGTGTTCCTAATATAAAACTGCTGAGGATACTCAGTTCGAGCACAGTCGTCCAGCTTATGGATTTCTTGGAGACCCAGCATTTGCATGATAAGACGGAAACCTTGCATCAACTTGATAGACCACGAGTCAGTAGCGACTATACGAGGAACATATTGGAGCACGTCAATATCCTGTGCAGTCCCCTCAACTTATTCGGCGGGGTCTGACATATGCAACGTGCGGCACAAACGAACAATGGGGATGGAAAAACGTGGTGAAGGGTAGCAGCGAGATTCCAGTGAGACCACAAGATAGACAGCAGGCTTCCATGTGTTCTGTAAATAGGAGCCAGTAAAGGACAGACAAGAGCATCTCATGAGATTTTCAATAGGTGATGCTGAGTTCGTCCTCGAAGTCATACTGTTGCAGCCTGAATCCCAAGTTGTCGCTCGCGATTCAGAATTATGGCCATGAAACGATAAACCTGGCGTAGCAAGGGAAAAGGCAAGATGGCTCCTGTATTTGTCACTTCTGAAAGGATGAGCACAACCTGGTATCAGCCATATGTATGTATTGAGGAAACGATTTGTACTGGACCAAAAGATAGGTCATTTCTATATTTCTTTTCTTTCTTTAAACATTTATCCAGTGCACCACCCAAAGTAGTGCACGATCGGTATTTACTAATCTCTGCCAAAACCTGGCCTTCTGGGTTGGACGTCGAGTCCAAGTGCCTGCTTGGATAGGAGGGTCGGAAAGGTCTGGTACAGCAACAGGGTCGGGAATGTACCTTTCATTGAATGTTTCATATTTCCCAATCAAATTCACTTGGTCAGCATGTGGTACTGGCAGATCCAGTATAATTGTAGCAAGCAATGACAGATATTGACAGGTCCAGTACAATTTGAACACCACTCAAAAGTAGTGACTGAATGAATGAATGAATGGGTATTCAGACAGATAAATCTTGAGACAAATATCAAAATTTCAAATCTGTGTAATTTTAAATGTTCCATATTCTTAGTAGCATACTCAAATCAGCCTTGTCCCTGAAATACTAATGGATCTGCTGCAATTTCCTTCTTTTTGTCACCCAGGCATGTCCAGTACAAAAACTGTCAGAATGTAGGAACAGATCTGGTCCATGCAACAGACCTAGAAGGCATCCATTGAATGGGCAGATCTTGTAATGGATCCAAGGCCATATCATGGTCTCCATATGTATTACAAATATCTGCCATGCATTGATCTCTATTTCTGTTACAATATGACTGTGACAACCAGTCAGAATGCAATAATCAGAACTAATAGTGATAGATATGCTACATACCCTTCTGGGCAATTCATAAAACTCTGCAACTTCTGTAATGCCACATTAACAACATAATCCCATGATTGGCTCAGGTGGATCAGGGCCTCCACTACACGATAGAGGTGATCTGCTTGTAGTTCATCCTGGTCAGATGCAAACAGCATTGATATGCCAGCCTCTGCCAAATCAGGATGACAAAGTACCTTACAATAGGCAAAAGCTTTAGAATGCCTAGCAGCCTATTCATGTCATGAATGATGTTTATAATGAATCCTGCAGTCTTAAGCTCAATATCAAATTATCTATGTGTATTTTTGAGTTAAAGATGATTGAATACCTCAAATGTAAGGCTGCCCAAGGCTCAGCAACATCAATGACCATGCCAGCTGACTCAATGGACTACAATGCAATTGTGCATCAATAAGCTCCAGTCATTGCAGATGCAATGGATATTGTAAATGTGCCTAGACAGGAAAATGAGTCCCTACAGGATTTTATCTGGTGGACAAATGCACAATACTAGTAAAGTGCCAAGACAGGCACTGTCTGATGTCAACACTGTAATAACTACACCAGCCAAGGTCAATGACCCAGATCAGACAAAGGAAGTAAAGGCACCTTGCAAGCAAGTCACTATCAAGGATAAGGTTCATGAGCTTTATCTTCCAGATGAACCTACTGGACTGTAACACATCACAAGACATGTCCATTTGGTGAACAACTGCAATGAGTGCATAAACTATCAGCATATCCACAACCAGGACTTGTGGGATCATAGTGAGTCATTAATTGACAACTAGAGTGTTGTGTTTGAAGGGTGTGAAGAAGTCATGCCTGTTGATGAGATGTGTCAACAATTCATAGCAAAAACTGGAGAAACTGAACAGAGATCTGAGTGGCAGGTGATTATGAAAGTGATGATTATGAAGATAGAGGACATTAACAACTGAGACAATGCATGCAATTGAGTGTATATAGGCAATAATGAATGCTCTAGTGGCTCAGGCTGCCAAGTCACATGAGAAAGTATATACTCCCCACTTCTATTTGTTATATCACTGGGTCCATAGAAGAGTATTCATATGTCTTGATCATATCTGCATGCTCCTCAAACTCATAAACTCTACAAAGAAACAGATTGAGCACTTGGAATGCCATATGGCATTCTTCCTACTGCAGAACCATTTCAAAACTGCCAAGGGGCCATTTCTAGGGTCCTTTTGGTTGTAAACCCTACAGCATTATCAGATAGGACCTCTGGTCCTACTTCTGAGGCGGGACTTTTACAAGTGCTTGCAAATGATCATTTTAACATTGACTGCTGGGTGCAGTACATACTACACTATGGTCACCCAGGATCCAAGAACTTTTACTCTGGGATCGTTATGAATGCATCAATGTAAGTTGATTGATGCTCAGTGTTTGGATATGTCTTTGGGAAAGCTCTATGCCTCAACAAATCTTTGGCCCACACATCTTACATGTACATGTATGCATTGGTAGTGGCCCAACCTCACCTATATCCAAAAGTAGTGGATGCATATAATTGCTACTACTCTGCCCCATTCACTCCAATTGCAATGTTTGATTTCACATTGTAGAAGATGACTGTATCTCCAAATAGAGCCTGCAACCTCAGCCAAGAAGACATTTTACATCATCTCCTAGAAAATCACATCTCCCTGGCATGGATCAACCATGCTTACATATTTGGGTACCACTAAATCAATGACCACTGATCAGGTAGCTTAATACATAGCAACTTGCCATGATAAGTCAACAATGAGTGCATTGCCTGCCTTCATTGATATAGCACACCTCATGCCATGTCCCAGTATGATGGGTGATACAAACTCACATATAACAATTGAGAGTGTCTTTGTGTTCTCATTAAAATTCAAGAGGGCAGTTATTACTATCTGCTTAATGATCCTTAATGGCTGCTGTATGGTGACTGGATTTATCATACATACCTAGACCAATGAGGACCCTCACCAGATGGTGAAAATCCCTTTGTTATGGTTACATCACCCAACCATGCTCACTTTGGTGCATCTCTGCCACCCAACACAACTATATCCACAGCCACCCATCCATGCAGTGGCCACTACTCAGCCTGGAGCATCTGGTCCATTGTCACTACAATGGATAGGACCTAACAGGTGGTGTTGTACTGTTGTTTGCATGCAACCATTATTCTGCCAAGAGTTTCACTGGGACTCTTCCTTCATCATTGTTTATGGCTCATTGCCTTTTCAACAATGTACTACTCTATCAGTTGGATTGACTAGCACCTTGAATACACGGGATGTGAATACTCTTCTTAGTTTATCTACCTATGGCCTGTTCCTGCAGAGAAAGGTGGATTGCAGGCACCACAATACCTCCTATACTTTAATGATGATGATCGGCTGACAGGGTGGTGTCGGTGTGCAAATGAATCAATTTCCGATCAAAGAACACTGGCAGCCTCAATGAACCTCTTTAAGCAGTTTATGGAGATACCGATCTCAAAACGTGCACTCAGGCTTATAGTCTGTTATGGAACAAACAAGTCAACGAATGAAAGAAGATTATTTTAAATTCCAGATTACTGGACAGAGGGCATTGATACTGGACCCATAAGTCGCATTTGTAAAATTCCATGTTTTCCCATCACCAATCAATTATCGACGCCACCTCCTTCCACCTAATCAAATCTAGAATATAGTGACCATCAAAGCCTGACTTGTCTGAGTTTGACCCACATAATCCATCTCATTAGGGGACCAGGCAGTGCTTGTGGCGCACTATTAGGAGGCTGACCCACCTTCCATGAAATGCATAAATAGGGCAGGATTTTGGAAGATCCCTCAGAACACCACAACTTATCGCAACTGCTACTCACCCCAGAACTTATCAGCCTTTATTGCTTGTATTGATCATGTTTCTCACATCTGTTGAAACTCCTCCATATTGTTTCTATCGTCCTCGTCCTCATCACCGTCCAAGCCCTTTGGTCAAGAGGACGGATTCGATGGACCAACATTCTCATTCTCGCCCACACTCATCCCTTCCACCTCAGCTGCTTTCATCTCAGCCTCCCTCATTACCTAGACCTCAAATGCACCACCCCTCCCCTGCTGAAAGGATGAATTCCATGGACCACCAGAGGAATTCTGAATATTCCACATGCATCAGGGGAAAAGACATCCTTTACAACCACCGCTCCCTGAGATCTCTGACGCCGAAGTCGAACAAATTATCCAATGGATCAAGTGGAGAGGGAGAACAATCTTTGCCTATTGCTGGGAATCATCACTGCTGGAATAGATCTTCTTCCGCCTCTCCAAGTCAACGTTTTAGCCCTGGCACCTTGTCTCAAGGATGGAAAACATCGTCGTCACACCAGAAAGAGGGTTCCATCCCAAACTGAAGTCGAGTATCATGAAAAGACAGGGGGTCATCAGAGCGAAGGGACTGTTTCATACCACCAAGCCAGGGGCCATAGTCACCATCATTGTCAGGCAACAGGGTCATACCATCATCACCAGAGGAAGGGGGAAGATCCATGCTGCCAGACTGTCCCATCCCAAACTGGAGTCGAGTATCATCAAAAGACAGGCGGTCATCAGAGCAAAGAGACTGTTTCATACCACCAAGCCAGGGGCCATGATCACCGTCATCATCAGTCCACAGGGTTATACCATCATCACCAGAGGAAACAGGAAGATCTATGCCGCCAGACTGGTCCATCCCAAATTGGAGTCGAGTATCATGAAAAGACAGGTGGTCATCAGAGCAAAGAGACCGTTTCATACCACCAAGCCAGGGGCCATAGTCACTGTCATCGTCAGGCGACAGGGTCATACCATCATCACCAGAGGAAAGGGGAAGATTCATGCCGCCAGACTAGTAGCTATCAGAAGAGAAATCCTTGCCTATCCACTCCTATCCCCCTTTCCCAGCCTGTGGTTCATCAACACCAGTCTATTCAGCAAAGCTCACGGCCCACATTGTTAATCCATTCAAAGTTGAGGTGGTTAAGGATTCGGGCAAAAATTTTCATCCATGGGCGTCATGTCTCAACGTAAACAGAAATATGCATCATATACGTAGACTTTGGACAGAAACATTCTTTATTTCATCTTATACCAATACTTTCTCCTTTGTCTTGATTTTAGCACTACTTTCTACTTTGTAACATGATCACAATCTATCTTCTCCCACTGAAAAATTTGTTGGATTAAGTGATATGATGATATTCAGTTGAAGTAAACGCAAAATTTAGTACAATTTTGATTCGTTGCTGGAGACCGCCACCTGTTGTCTTTCTGGTCAATTGAACTGCCACAGAGTAATCCGCCACCTCAATCGTACGCTGCACACTATGTCACTTAGCTCCTTTTGATTCTATTTGACTACGCTCAGCCTTTCACTGGGCAGATGATGTGGAAGAACTCAGCTCTTCGCATTTCATCGGCACAGATACATACCACTGACCTCGGGATGGTAAGTCTGCTCTGGTCAGTACGTGGCCTCTCTGTCTGACTCGGGGACGATAGTCAATGCATTGATCCAAGCCACTGACTTATGGTAAAGGGAAGGATTGCAATTAGACGGTTTGGCACGTGTTTGCAGAGAGAAATCTGAGAGTACTCGAGGTGACTGCCCAGAAGAGGCTGAACTCAAGCCATAGCAGTAAAATCCCACAGAGCTGGAGGTTCGAAAGGGGTGAGGTGAGTGTGGGCTAAGTAGAGAAGGGAAGAGAGGTAAAGCACCCGTGCGGGGTTGTTCTTGATGTAGAGTTTGTCAGAGTCTTCTCGTCACCCGGCCCAAGAGCTGAATTTCATAATCTGAATACCCTGCAGCCGCTGCGGTGGAGGCAGCACCGTGAAGGTAGCTATGCCAGTGTAGAGGTGGGTTGAGGTCAGCAAACATAAGTGCCTCACAAATGGCCCTAATGAAGTAAGTAGGTGTATGAGGGCCTCAGTTCCTGGGAAAGGGCTTTGAGAGTAGCTATGGGGCAGGTGGGGCAGCCAGGTTTCGCAGAGATGGCAATTGTCCCACCTTTGCGACATGGGTCAGTTTTGGAGACTGGGTGGCGTTGGGAGCGGCGGCGCATTAAGTTGAGGCTTACATTGAACTTGCTGCCTTTTCCTGTAGTGAACTTGCTGCTGCGCAGGAGTCCAGAAGAGGCGAGCCTGCATGTGACATAGATTGTGGTGTGGCCAGTTGTTTGGGAGAGTAGGGCAGTGAGGATGGGAAGGTGGGTTGGACTGGCTTGCGGTCACACTCCCCACTAAAACACTTGATTCCCTGTATGGAGGCGCTGCTGTAGTTATCAAAGGGTAGTGAACGGCAGAAGGTATGCCTTGACAGTTTCAGGTTGTACTCGCCCACCAAAGCCGACAACCTAAGAGAGGATGGCTGGTTGACAGGCAGAGGAAGAGTCATCCACAGTTATGACCCTGACTTATCCATTTACTGACCGGAAGGGTCGGGTTTACTTTATGTTGGGAAACCTTGCACAAAGTAGCGTTGGAATGTTTCTCAATGCCAATCCAGATGATAGTTTGTTTGTATTTCCATGATACTATACTCCAACACTGGATGCATTCATTTCAAGAGTAATTGCAAGACAGTTATTGAGCCATGAGGTGGCCAGTTGATGTTGACAGAAAGTTTTAGATTTTTTCTAAGTACTTGACCCAGCACTTCAGGGAGCTAGAATACCTGCTGGCTGACTGCTCCATTACTGACAACTACCAGAAGAAAGAATACACCACCTACTACATCTCATACAGTACCACTGAACCCTGGCTAGGTCTGCCAGAATTTAGCAACAAACATTTAGTACCTGGCAAAGCTCTGCAACCTTACACATATGTGGAGTGGAAAGCAGACATCTTGCACTTGTACCCTGGCACCAAAGAATCTGCTTGTTACATGCTTGAGGACTTGGAGCATTTAGTCATGCAAACCTTCTCTAGTGGAATAACCACACTAGGTTGCAAACTACTATCATGATTTTCAATGAATTGCTAGGTGGCTTTTGGCTAAAGGTAAGATCTACCACAACAAGGAATAACACCTGTTCCAGCAAGGAATCCCCCTCCCTCTGGTCCAAAATTGTTAGGTGCTTAAAGATAATGCTCCCTGACCATCACCCCAAAGACCCCCACAAAGTGGATCAGGTCTTTGATGCTGCCAAATGGGTTCTCAAAGGCACAGACATATCTATGGGCTTAACAAAAAAACACTGCATCAGCATTCCTACCATTCCACCCATTACAATTGCTAAAAGTGAACCTTTGGACACTATGACAGCTGCTATTGTTAGCAGAATAACAAGGGTGGAGCAGGTAGAAGAGGATGAGAAATGTGCCAAATGGACTAGCAAAGCAATGAGTGGCAGAGAAGGAATCATGGTGACAGGAGGAATGACAGGTTAAACAACATGCAAAAACAGAGACCAAATAAGATCAAAATAGCTGAAATAAGAAGGGAGAAAGAATGCACCAATAAAAGGTGCACCACACCACAAAATAGATCATTGAGCAGCATTGAATGAGGTCAGTGGCAATGAGAAAGAGGAAAGGGTGTCAAAGATGCAAAATAGAAGTGTTGATGTGGCAAGGGAAAAGGGAATCACTGGGGAAACAATTAAGGTTTTGGATTGATTTAGGTGGCATTGTGAACCAAAATTAGGGCCATATTAACCAAAACCAGGGCCAAAATAACCAGAAGGCAGCAGGAATGCATCTGCAAAGGTAGGGGAAGGTGTAGAAGAAGGGAGAAAGGAAGAAGCATGATAGAACAAGAGGAAAACAGGGCATAAAGGAGGGAGTAAAACTTCATGGGCAGGACAATTGATGAATCAAAAAGTCAAATAAAATGATGAGATCACCTGGAATGTGATCTGGGTGATGCCCAAAGAAGAAACAAAAGTAAAACAATTCCATAGCATTCATAATAAATGCTTGGGCAGATGGTCTGTGCACAGAGGAGGGGATATAAAAGGGAAAAAGGATAGAGGAGGAGAACCAGGTTAGATAGAGTGTGGCTCCAGCTCCCCAGGATGTGGAGACCTTAGGCCAATCTTATTGATACCTCAGTAAAGAGTCATTAGACCACTTATCAAACCAATTAAGAATTATATTAAAACTTTGTACTATGTATGCTAGCTAGTTCATTGTCTTAGAAGCCCCAAACTCTGTGTTTTAGTTGTCTTATACAACACTGAACACTTCATCTGGAGCCCACTGCAAGGGGTTTCAGCACATTGAACAACACTTAATCACTGTGTATGTTTGGCCCTCATATTTGAGGACAACTTGTCAAAAGCAAGATTAGTTTTGCACCACCAGGGTTGTGGCCATTGCAACCCAAGGTTACACAATCAAAGAGAACAATGGTAGTGTCACCAAGTGGGTCTATGGCTAGATCCAGGAGGAATAAAGAAGCTGTTGAGCACACAACTCAGAATTAATACTACACAAAAATAGAGTTGTAAGGATGTAGATAAGAGAAAATATTGAAAATACACATATAGATATGGGAGACAATTAGAATAGAGGGGTTGAAAAGCAGCTGTAGTTCCTTCAAAAACTATTCAACACTTGATAGGTCAATGACATGGCTGATATTTACCTGATGTAGCATAATTTCCTGCAATTGATGGAGTGACTAATGAGCTCATGATAGTAGAAGCTTGAAATTGAAAGACAGTTCATAATCACTTACAATACATGAGATTGGTGATAACTTACTAGTATAGACCAAAGAACTGATTAGCTGAGAAGTATCAATAGTGAATCCTTCAGGTAGCATATAAGTCTGAAACAATAGAGAAAACAGATCCACTATGTACTATCTGCTACAGTAATGAGAGCAGTCAACAGCCACTTGCAGAGATGCTCCAAGTTGTTGATGCTGACAAATAGCTGCTTCATTGGCAGACATTGAAGACAAGGTACCTGCTGCAGGTGTGTGTTCAAGCCAGGAGGGTTAACAGATGGAACTAGCACTCACTGGATGGCTCATTTCTTGGTGTCAACAGAGCAGCTGATGTAGATGCAGATGTAGGAGCTTGTAGGAGATTAATCGCTCTCACGCTGCTGATATTGACCTGGCTACTTACAAACAGGTGATGAATCACGACTTTTGAGAAAAATTGAACAGAGCCCTCGAACGAATGTCTTTGAGAAATCGTCTTTCTGGTTTGTGGACATGTTTTGCCCCCCAACCTCAACCCTTCCTATCCATTTGAGCTCTCCCCAGATCAAATAGATCAAACCAGATGCAGCATTAGCTTCTTTTTGCCATTCTCTATATTCCCTTTATCCTTCTAAAGTAGGTTTGTCAGAGAGTTCAGGAGCTAAAGAAGGCATAGAAATAGGCATCCAGGCATTTTGAGAGCAAAGATAGGCTTCCATTTCTCCAACCCAGGAGTTGTAGTTATGAGAGTTGAGTTTTGTAAAAGTTGGAATAGAAGTGGGTATGGTTAGAGTTGATAGAGGGTTTGAAAGTGCTTAAAAAGCAATAAATGTAGATCACCAAGGTCTAGTTTGCCAGAAGGAATACAGCCACAATCCAGTTAATAAACTGGCAGGGTTCCTGTGAGGTCCTCAGAAGTGGTGTAGCAGGAAGATGAGGTATAGTAAAGCTAACTATCTAACTGCAGACTCTGCAATTGTAACACCTCCCAGTTAGGCAAGTCAGGCTTCACTGGCAAGATAAAGTGGCTCCACTTAAGAGTGCCAGCCCAAAAGTTCAGAGTCTATGTAGCTAAAGGGAGCTGCCACCACTATAAGGACTATAGCACAGACACAAAGTAATCAACTTAAAAATTATGGATTAAAGCTTTAGAGCCTGGGGCCCATAACTTGTTGAAGACAGGCAAGCACAGAGGACAGTATAGTCACTAAAGCTGAAGTCCAAAGTCAGAAACTGATTGTATTGAGTATGAGTGAAATACACACCTAAAGTCCAAAGTCAGAAACTGAGAACTCCAGGTAAAACTAACTACCTTATATACCAAAAGTGTGTGAATGAATCAAATAATCAAAGTGACAGATGAATGGAATGGAAGCAGTCAGAAGTGACAGCAAGCTGGAATGGAAGTTATCAATAGTGACAGCAAGCTTAAATGGAAGCAAGCTGGAGTGACAGAATGGAAGCAAGATGAAAGCAAGAGAAGTGAAACTAGATTGTAATTGTACCATTAGAGATGGCATGGTGGTGAACTCTGAAAATGTATGAAGCATTTTTAACAATGGGCTCATCTGGTGCCCCATCTGATGGCCAGACACAAAGGGCAATATGTTGTTTGAGAGGTGGAATAGCCAGTAATGTCATGTTTGTAGTTGAGGCATGAGTGGTAGGAGCAGATACTATACAGTCCTATGTCCGAAGTCTTCCTCAAGAATCACATTGCAACTAGTAATAATCAGACAAATATTCTTGTCATAGAGTCAGTAGCTGTGATGAGAGTAGCCAACTATAACATACTTGACTGATCCAGTGTGGAGTTTAGATGTGATCAATTCCTTGGGGACCCTGGCATAGGCCAAGCAGCTAAACAGACATAAGTGGCCCACATCCTGTCTTTTCCCACTCCATTTTTCCTCAGAATGATGCATGGGTGATGAACCAAGGGGAGAAGATTCCAGATGTAAATAATTGTAGCAGTGGCCTCAGCCTAAAGACTTTTTGGAAGTCTGCTCTCTGCAAGGAGGCACCAAACTCTATTGATTGATTGCTTTACAACTCCATTCTGACTGTGGACATAAGGGACAACAGGTGTGAGGATTATTCCTGCATCCTAACAATATCTGTGCCATAACTGTTTAACCCACCCCTTCTGTCATTGACCTCGATAGTCCTCAGTCTGGTTGCCAGTCTGATGTTTTGATTTGGCAATGTACACCTTCATAGCTACAAGCATGGTATTACTGAATTTGTTTGACAGATATGCACCTTGGAGCTTTGAGGATCCAGCATCAACAAACATCATAAGGTAAGAGGCACTCCCCCCCCCCAATGAAACAACCATTGCTGGCTCCCATAGGTCACTAGAAACCTTAATACCAGCAGTCTGAATGTCTCCAGATACCCCATCAAAAGGTCAAGTTGTGCACTTCCCATAAATACAGTCTTTGCAAAGACCAGGTGTGTTGGCATTTCCTTGGAAGTTTAAACCATCTACAAGCTGTTTTGCTTGCAGTTCTGCAAATGGGCTGCACTCTGGCATGACCAAACTGCTGGTGCCACACTCTAGGCAAACTGGCTTATCAAGCAAATTTGCAACCATGACTTTAGTGAGGGCTTCCTAGGTATTGGCTTTCAACATCTGGGGTTCTTGGTTTGGTGCTTGAGGGTTATCTGTGTGTAATTAGTACATTTCATTTTGCTTCTGCCCTATTGCAAACTGGCCTTTTCTGGGGTCTGTGGTGCCTTGGTAAGGAGTGCAGTTGATGTGGCACCTAAGGTTGGAGAGTGTTCCTTCAACTGTTCCCAGTGAAGATTTAGGCCAGCTATCAGTTTGACCAATGCTTTTGGAGCTTGAAGGGATGCAATGATGTAATCACAAGAGTGCTGCCTCAGCATACCATTTATAGCAGCAAGTCTCCTGTCAATATCTGTCAACTTAGTAGCAGGATAATACCAAGGGAGCACAGTCTAAAATGACAAAGGAAAGTTGGCCTGCTCATTCTCTATGTATGAGGGGGGATGTGGCATTCTGTAGCTCTTATACTAGGTAGTCCTCATAACACCATGTACCATGGGCACTTTATGCCAAAAACACAATAATATTGATAAAAAAAAATCCTGGCTAGGAGGGATGATATTACAATGGCTCAGAATTAATTATCCTTGATGTCTGCTCCCTTTTCATAGTGGTGTTTCACTTTGATTGGAAGTTAGTGAGGTGCTCTTGAAAATCCATCCTGTCTAAGTATTTTGTAGTCCTAAGCATAGTTCCAGCTGAACCAACTCCCAGGTCTGATATCATCTCATAAGTCTCATTCAGTGTTGACCAGGCAATCCTGAGGCTGACCAAGTTTTTAGTATTTATAGACAATGAGTACTTAATCTGCCATTCCTGGGAGGATGGTGATTAGTCCCACTATTTGGTTGCAGGTAGTATGGTCATTTTTGAGGTGAGTGCTAGTGTTGTTCCTTTGAGATAACCTTTGACCCCTTTTAATCTTACTGCCAGGAGAACCCAATCTCTGAACATTAGGTAGTTCATGCCCCTCAAATAGAAATCTGTTTGGAAGGTAGGAGGATTGCTATTCCCTCAAGATGATGTAGTTGTGGATATTTTTTTTCAGTATATGTGAGCACTTTTTGGGGCCCAATAACCTGTAGCACTAAGTAAGAGTAAGTCTCTAGTCCCTCAGCTCAAATAGAAGAACTCTGTTACCTGAAGCACCAAGTAAGTCTCTAGTCTATGTGGAAAGGTTTATAAGAGACTTCAACAAACCTCAAATTCTTGGATGAAGTTCTGCAACAGTACCTTGACTGTTGATGCCAAGGACAATGGGTGAGAACAAGAAGATCATTTTGTTTGTAGCCCCTGACAATGATCCTGTAAACATTCAGTTTCTTTCTTCTCAACCTGCTTTTCAGTGAGTTTATCTGCTTCAGCTTTTCCTGCATTGCTTGTTCATGTGATTCTTGTCTGTACTCTTCCCTACAATTCTTGTGTACAATGATTCTTGAAAAAGTCTGCATGCTAGATCTTTGAGTCTTCTTCCAATTGAGGTTTGTAATCTGTTCCTTTGCCAAATTTTGATGAGTGTACAATGCACATCAGTGGCTTGTACCTTCAAATAGCTGCTTTCCAAAGTTGTTGCACTTGTCCTTGCAGACTTTGTATTTCATCCAATCTCTGCACATGTGATAGTTTCTCATCTTTGAGTGAAGATCTGACAAGCTGGAAATATGGTTACAGGCTGATTAGACCATACCTAGGCATGAAGCAATGAAAGTAGCTTGGATTGAGTGTGGAGAGGACTCAGTGTATCTGTGGTATTTGACGAAAGTATTTGTTGAGTATTCCAACATATCATGTCAGTATTGCGCAATCACTTTCGGTCCAATAGCAGTTTGACCTCTCATATATGTTTTATCACATGAGTATGTACTCTAGCTAGTATTTAAGTACTCTCCAGATGTAGTAGCACGACATCTGGAAATACCACAGATACACCAAGTCCTTGCTATGCTCAATCTAAGCCAATTCATTGCATCTCGCTTAGGTTTGGTCTAATTGACCTGTCACCATATTTCCATTTTGTTATTTCCAGATAAACTCTGCCCAACCGATTTGATATCATGTCCCTACACGACATCGAAACGACCCGGCAAGAAATCAAACAGCTGACCAAAACAGGCATTTCAACCTCCACTACCATGACTCAGCTATGGGGCTTGATTGTCTCTATCATGTCAGCGCTTCTCATCTTAACGCAATGTTACAATGATCACATCCTGGACTTCATCAATGAAATTCACACCCACATTGACATACTTGAATCCCATGATAACCCTGCCAGTACTAGTGCAGGGACTAACTGCCCTGCCACTATCACTGCAGAACTGACATCTCATTGCCCCATCAAGTGCGCGAAATGTTATGCTTGAGGGCATAGCGCCAATGCATGCCATTCCAAAGACCCTGCCGTGGTTAGGAGACGTATAGCAGCTAATCAAAAAGCACGCGGGAGACACTGAATTGCTGGAGAACTCACCCCCACACCTGTTCCTAGCTGGTCACCACTCTTCCACCCAACACCCCAACAGCACACTTTTATGACCTTGCCAGGCTCGTCAAATATTATCACCAAATCTGCAGAGCTTTGCAGGCGTGCAGTGCAATCATCCCATGATCGCCGCCAGGCCCATAAAGCCAAGGCAGCGTCTTCTTTGCAACCCAAGTGATTCTTGATGGATGCATTGTCAAGGGGGAGTGACGAAAGTATTTGTTGAGTATTCCAACATATCACGTCAGTATTGCACAATCACTTTTGGTCCAATAGCAGTTTGACCTCTCATATATGTTTTATCACATGAGTACGTACTCTAGCTAGTATTTAAGTACTTTCCAGATGTAGTAGCATGACATCTGGAAATACCACAGATACACCGAGTCCTTGCTACACTCAATCTAAGCCAATTCATCGCATCTTGCTTAGGTTTGGTCTAATTGACCTGTCACCATATTTCCATTTTGTTAGTATTTCCAAATGTCTATCTAGTACATCTGGGGAATGCTTAAATACTGTAGCAAAGTAGCTGTGTCCATTGGTAAAAACTATGTGGCAGATGACTTGCTAACACTGATTGGTAATTTTACAATACTGACAAGATATGCCAGAATAACTACATCATCATATCACATTTGTCACTTGTCATTGAGAATCACGTAGGATGTGACAAAGTCACAGACTTCCCCTTGTGGGCTCATTGGCAATCTTGGGATGATTGTGCAGTGCATCTACAAAATTTTGCAGCCTCAGCACCAACTGCCAGGTCTTGTGTTGCCATAGAAGTGTCACGGTGGGGAGTGATGGTAGGCTAGGGAAGGGTGTGGTAGCAAGCTGTCCAGCAATTTGGTGCTGTCCATGTGCCTTTTGGTTGGTGGCTATTTGTCTTCTTATGGTGGCAGGGTCCTTGGAGTGGCATGTGGTGTCAATATGCCCTTGAGCATGACATTTTGAGCACTTAGAGGCATGAGATGCTGGTTTGGAAGTGGATGCAGCAGCGGTGCAAGTTGCCAGAAAGGGTAATTGTTTTCACCATGAACCCGAAGTTCTTCAATGTAGCCAAGTACGCTATTGTAATAATATCACATTAAAATGAGAAGGACTGTAGTGATACAAATGAGCAAGTCCCATATCTGAGTTGAGGTGGCAGTGTGGAGGACATTTGTTCATGTCAACGCTTTGATCTCCTGCCATTTTACTTCAATGTTGTGAAGGGAGACCTCCATGCCAGAAGTCATGATATCGATGAAGTTGGCAAGGGTTGATCTGGAAATGACAAACTGGAAATACGGTTATATGTTGATTAATTCAAGGCTGGTCAGATTGAGCAAGTGAAAGTGGGTGAGAATGCAATGATGGGCTTGATGACAGATTATAATGAGATCTTGAAAAGACTTGATTCAGGTTCAACTGTGTGATGCAGGAAGAAATGAGATTTCTTGAGTCCTGAGGAGTTCTTGAGTGCTGGGTCCCCCTTCCCGAGAGAGAGGGGGGGGGCCAAAAACTCAAGCTAACACTATGGAACTATTTGTGACGAGGTAAGTAAGTAGTAGATGTAGAATGAGTTATGGAGATAAGGAAATAGGGATGGTGGGTGGGGATTGAAAACAATGTGTGACGTATTGTGGGTGTCTAATCTAATGCGGCTGCGAGCGCAGTGTGAGACAATGTCTGTAAGAGAATCTTTTAACTTACCTGTGAGCGCAGTGTGAGACGATGAGGTAGTCATTGTCATGCTCGCAGATATATAGTGTCTAGAACAATGAAAGAAGGGAAAAGGGTTGGCCAGACAATGAGGTGGCTATAATGTGATGTCTGTGAAGGGTTAGAAAGGTTGCGGAGATCTGATTGTCACCTGAATTAACCCTGGGCAACCCCCATCACATTGCCTGCATTATTAATTTGAGGCTGGTCAGATTGAGCGAATGAAAGTGGGTGAGAACGCAATGATGAGCTTGATGACAGATTATAATGAGATCTTGAAAAGACTTGATTCAGGCCAGGGCAGTGTAATCCTGCAGAGCTGGAGGTTTGAAAGGGGTGAGGTGAGTGTAGGCCAAGTGGAGAAATGATGAAAGGCGGAGAATACATGCTGGATCATTCTCTATGTACAATTTGTAAGAGTCGCTCCGCCAGCATCCAAGTAGCTGTATTTTGTAGTCGGAATATCCCACTGCCACAGCTGCAGATGCTGCACTCCATTGGAAGCTGTGACCTACATATGCATGTGGATTGAGGCCGGCCTGGGACAGAGCATCGCAGATAGTGCTAACAAAGTATGAATATGAGAGTGCTTTCCCATCAGGTTGCTCGAACAGGGGTGCACTTTTGTCGTGAGGGAGCTCTGAGAAAAGAGCTTTGAGAGCTGTGATGGGGCAGGTTGGGCGTCCCAGAGCTGCTGCAACTGTGATGGTGACTCCTTTCCTGAACGGGTCAGTTTTGGAGGCTGGAAGGGTGAGATGGGCGTGTGTGGCGTGCTCAAGGTTAGGGAAGAACTGGACAGAGTTGCATGTGAGGTTGAGGCTGGGGCTGAACTTACTGCCTTTACCCATTGTGAACTTGCCACTGCGCAGGAGGCCAGAGTAGGCAAGGCAGCATGCCGCGTATATTGCTGTATGTCCAGTCGTGGTGCCTGGATTGAGCTGTGCCAGGAGGGCAGTGAGGATGGGGAGGGTGATGGGCTGTACTGGGTGTCGGTCACGTTCTCCATGGTACCACTTAATGCCTCAAATGAGACGCTGCACTAGTGGGGACTCGACTGCCAAAAAGGAAAGGTTAGCATCAATGTGGAGGGAGCACACTGTGGAGAGGTAAGCTTTGATGGTCTTGGGTTGAACTCGACCGCCGATGCTTGCAATCCAGGATAAGATTGCAGGTTCTGATGTGAGGAGGATAGAGCCATCAGGGTTGTAGAGGCTGTTGAGTTGGACATGGAGGATGAACTGTCGCTGGCCGGTTGAGTATGTGCGTCGGGTGCTTGCGGCAAGTCCATGCCATAAGTAAAACGCAATGGTTTGGGGATAGTGCCAATTTTGTTGGTACCACCAAGCTGGAGGTGCTTTGAGGCTGGTTTCTGATTGAGCCAGGGGGCAATAGAGAACATGCATGTAAAGGAAAACTGAGAAGCGGCATCAGCAATGCTATTTGCAGAAGAAGAGAGCCACTCAGAAGAAAAAGAAAAATCCAGCCAGCATGCCAGAGCAATTAAGTGGCGCACAAATTTCATTGTGGCTGCAGACTGTATTGACCTGTTCCGAATTGCATTGAAGACTGCATCATTGTCAACATGGAAGACCACATGCTTTCCTTTGAGGTCAGTGCCCCAGAAAAGGACAGTATAAACCACAGCAAACATTTCCTTTACTTGGATATGTTCCTGACGGAGACGGTGGGGGCTGCGGGCTACAAACCATTCCGCGCCAAAATGGCCACTGAGGCCTTTGGTGCTGCTGGCATCAGTGTAGATGTTGACGGTAGTGCAGAGCGGTGGGATAAAACGAACCCCATTCCAAGTTGGCATGACTCTGTGCCACCATTTGATGTCAAGGTGAGTGGCCCACAGGATGTGGCTTGTGACAAAGGGGGAGGCTGGAAATGTAGCTGCAAAGTCATAGAGAGTGCGGATAAATGCGCGAGCAAGGGGTATGACCTGTGCAGTGAACTGCAGGAAGCCAGTGAATTCATCAAGCTCCTTTCTTGTTGCATAGCAGCATGAGACCCAGGTCAAAGTGAGTTCCCACAGGTGATTCGGCTTCTCATCTGAGAGGCAAACCTCCATGGCCATAGAGTCGAGCTCAAGGCCCAAGAATTCTATGGCTGCGGCTGGGCCAACAATCTTGGAGGGCTGAAACGTGAGTCCCAGTTGCCTACCTAGTTCTAGGGCCCATTTAAGGGAATCATTGACTAGTGAGTGGGGCACGGCCGGTGAGAAGATTGTGAGGAAGTCATCAAGATAATGCTGTATGCATGCTGGGATGTTCCATTGCAGGATCCAGTGCAGTGCTTTGGCAAAGAGGTTGAAAATGTAGGGCGCTGAGCATGCACCAAAGGCCAGAACAATGTCATGGTAGAGGCTTTCTTGCCATTCAAAACCCAGGAGGGGCCAGTCTGCTTGGCACACTGGGATGTGGTGGAAAGCCGCCTTGAGGTCGAGCTTTAGCATCAGAGAGCCCAGCCCTGATGCTATGAGGTCATTTATGGCCTGCTTTACCATATTGTAGTCAATGGTGGCCTCTGCATCAGGTATCCCGTCGTTTATGGAAGTTCCCCCTGGCCAGGAAAGGTGATCTATGCGGCGCACCTTTGACAATTGTTTGCGTGTGACGGCCCCAATGGGCAATGCTCAGAAGCTGTTGAATGGTGGTGAGACAAACGGCCCACATGTATGCCCGCTGGCGACTTGTGCAGTGATGTCAGCGGTTATGGCTGCTATGGTCACAGGGTCTGCTGTTGCAGATTTCAGGTTTGTGCAAGTTTGATTTGTATCGCGTGCTCCTGAAAAGCCTAGGTTGGTGCCAAAATGTATTATTTGTGACAGAGTAGATACAAATTGACGATCAGGGTACTCGTGTAAGTAGTGCAACTAGGCCGCTCTATTGAGGGATGAGGCGATGGGAAGTAGGGATGAAGTGTCATGAAGGGGGGAGTTTGCACGTGGGTTGGTGTTTGGTCATGAGGGAGGGATGGGAATGGATGTATCGAGGGGTTCCAGGAATGAGAAGCTGAGAGACAGGGTGCCTTTGCCTGAAATTGGGCTAGGGCAAGCCGATGTAAAGGTGAGGTGGCAACTCGCCCTGCCTGACACCTAGTCTTTGTGTTGGCTCTTGCCATGGTCTGCCTTTCCACATGTCAGGCAGGTGTGTGGCCATCCCCAGGAACACGGTGTGGATAAGCATTTGCCTTCATTGTACTTACAGCACAGGTCATTTGGATTGGCCGGGATACAAGTGGCAGAGCTGGTTTTAGAGGCCTTGGATGGGGTAGCTTTTTGGTGGGCATAGACATGCTTAGAGAGGAGATCACTGTCGCGACGACTCCACTGTGAGTAATCCCCTGTTGCCATTTCAGCGCGTCGGCGGTTGAAGAATACTGAGTGGTATGCAAAGACTGCTGACTACTCATACTCTGCTACGAGCTTCAGGAGCTGCTCATTGTAAGTCCAGAGAGTGCGTGTAGCCAAGGCATTGCTGACATGGAAGGCAAGAATGTTGAAGTATGTTTGAAGGGGGATTAGCACTGAGAATGGGGTCTTGTATTCTTTAGCTGCATGGTGGCTTACTTCAAACTGGTTTGTGGTGCCATTGAAGGTGTAGGCTGTCTCCTTATCACAATTTGTGGGGTCAAGTTTATGGAGGTCCTGTAAGGGGACAGCCCCTAGAGACCATCCTTTCCTTTTCCTATTCTTTTTCCCCTTCCTTTTCCCTTCTGTTTCCTCTTAGATACTATCTGTACATATTGTGTCCGCATTTCTGATCACCTGACCTTGCTCTCAAGGTCATCTGATCCCTTCCTGGTCATCTGACTTCTCCAGACCACCTGACATTGCCAGAGTCACCTGATGGTCATTACCAATCCTTTTTCTGGCAATGTCCGAGTTTTTATCTTTTTATTCCCACAGTATTTTTCCAGTGGCTTCTGTGTACTATATAGTTGATTCCCACGCTTCTGGGGCCCCAGAAGCATCCACAGCCTGGCATAGAGATTCCTCAGACTTATTCTCTTTGGATATCCCTCTGCCAGGTGAGTAGCTAGCTCCTATAGCCACTTGCTAATACATCTTTGGATATCCCTCTGCCAGCTGTGTGACTTCCACAGCTCTCTGAGGTC
>QGOB01001143.1:867-20004 GCA_003313055.1 Termitomyces sp. MG145 | reverse complement strand
ACAGATAATAATGTTTCCAGTCTTTTTCTAGAGAAAAACATAATGTTTATCTTAATGTGTTCCTTTGTAAACACTTGTCATATTTCTTTAAGTAGTTCTCAGGTAAAACTCTTTGTTTCATCCAGAAAAATTTAATGTCTTCCAAGTTTTATCAGAAAAATTTAATGTCTTCCAAATATTTCTGATAAAACAAAGGATTTTACCTGAGAACTACTTGAAAGAAATATGGCAAGTGTTTACAAAGGAACACATTAAGATAAACATTATGTTTTTCACTAGAAAAAGACTGGAAACATTATTATCTGTATCTTAGGAAAAATCAAAAGAAAAAGAAAATGTTATCCTCAAGGAAAAGCATTGGAATTGTTTAACTTTTTCTTTTTTGTTTCTCAAAATAAATTTTATGTAATATGTGAGAAAAACTAATTAGAAATTATTTGACATCTTTCTAATGGGTTTTTCTTTCCGATAAATCTCTCAATCCCTGCAGTGAAGTAGAAATAGAGAGGAAGAGATACGGAACAGTAGATAGAGAAATGGAGAGATACAGAACAGAGATACGAGTCACAGAACAGAAATACAAGGCACAGAGACAAGAGACAAGAGACAAGAGAGAGAGAGACAGAGACAGAGGCACAAAACTGGATTGAGACAGAGACAGAGACAGAGAATATGGAAACTATGGAGAACTGTGGTGAATATCAAGACTACCCGACTTGCATGCTATCCTATGGTTTATATATTATCCTTCTGATAAGTCCTGGATAGGGTTCTAGCCTGGGACTGTAGCACCTGATTGTCCTCTGGCTAAGTCCAGGGGCAGGCTCCCAGCCCTGGAGTCGTGACAGTTGTTGGGGTGTGCTGGCATGGGTTGTGGCAGTCTTGCATCGGGCGGGTCAGTGGCCATGGTGCGTGGTGGTGGTGCACGTTGACGCCACAGAAGCAGGTGGCCTGGTGACGTGCCGACAGTTTGCAGGAGGAATGTTGCGGAATGTTACATGATGGCTGGGGTGCCAGGGGTTCAGGTGTATCTGGTGACAGGGAAGCCCTGGAGTGACATGTCAGCCAAGATGCCGGGGTTTGGTGATGTCTGGGGGTCTGTCTGGAGATGGCCACAGGTGTTGCCGATGTGGAATTGTGAGGTTGTTGGTGGCCCTGGAGGTGTGTGAGGGGTGCAGGGGAGGTGTATGCTGGGGTTGGGGCAGTGTAGGAGGGTCCGGAGATGGTGGGGTCATGACATTACCCCCCCTTCAGCGTCAAGACTCTTCAAGATGGGGGCCGCAGTGGCAGTGTTGTGGGAATTCAAATCCGAAGTTAGTGCTGGCACAGAAGTCCTTGGAATTGAAGTCAAAGTTGTATGACGGCCATCCAGAAGGTGCTCCAGGGGAATAAAAGGGAGGGCTCACTGCGACTCGTTCCCCATCCTTCCATGTCTTCACCCAGCTCTTCTTCTGGTTCACCTACTCCCCCTCCCTCTGGCGACAACCATGTCCAGACCTGGGAACGTTACAAGGCGCGGCAGGCAGCGTACAATCATTGCCGGACTGTGTGCGAGTTGTCCATGATGGTCCGCTGGCATGAGTGTTATTTCTTGCAGTTGTGTAGTTCATGCTGACGTGGGTTCCAGAGGTTGACTTGCAGACCCCTGGGGCTGGTCCCTTGTGGTCGGCACTTCCTGTGGCTCCCCCTGTGGCTCCTCCTGTTGCTCCGGTCCCCCTCCTTGAGCATCAGGTACCCTAAGAGGCTGTGATGGCAGGGCAGCTCATGGATGTGTTGGCCTGGGTCTGGGGTCCCCCGACTCTCACGTGGTGTCAGGCACATGGTCTGGTAAGTAGCCTCCTGGCAGTGAGTTCCCTCAGCTGACTCTGGGGTGCCATAGTGTGTTTTCTGTGCTTGCCAGGGAGAGCCTTGCAAGTTTGTGGTGCCGGAGGTAGGGTCACAGTGGGATTCCTTGGTGTGTGAGGCTTGCCAGGCCCACCACAAGAGTTGCTCAGTGTCGCGGCTCTGGAGGGCTACTTGTGTTGCAGAGGAGCAGGGGTGGGATGTGGGGTGGGTCCTGGTGCAGATGGTGGCCACTTCTAGGTCTCGGGCAGTGGGGGAGGCCGGAACAAAACTGGGGTATGCGTGGGAGGTTTATCAGGAGTCTGGAGGCAGTAGTGCAGGGCTCGGGGCTGGGGCAAAGGTGGGGCCCCCGTGAGGGGTGCAAAGGGTATTGGGGCTCACCTCTGGCAAGGGGGGCAAGTGGAGGGCGTCCTCCCCTTCTGGGCATTCCCCCAAGCATCCCCAGAGGTCTCCTTCTCCAGAGGCGGGGCCCCCTGGGATTCATATGTTCTCTCCCCAAATGGGGAGGCCCATGAGTCCTCCTTCTCCTGCAGTCACCACCAGGCTCCCAGCAGCGGAGGTGGCAATGCAGCAGCAAATGGAGGCCTTGGTGGGGGAAATTGCCTGCAGGGATGAGGAGCTGCAGCAGGTTCAGGATGCGGTGTGGTGGGAGCTGGAGGCGGCAATGGCCCTGGTTAATGCGCATGCCATTGAGGTCCAGGGCCTCCAGGAGTGAGTCCAACGCTTTGAGGGTGCAATGGGGGTGCCCACGGTGGGTCCAGCTTCAGGGCCGGGGCAGGTGGCAAGGTTGGAGACAGAGTTGAGGGCTCTCTGGGTGGTGGAGGAGGCGTCCTCTCAGTGGCTGGATTGGTTCTTGGGGGAGGCGGCCATGGGCAGGGGGAGATCTTACATAAGTGGGCCTGTTCTGGATTACCAGGGTTAGTTAACTTGTCTGCCCTTGTTAGGCTGAGTGCGGGAGCACCGGCTCCTTCTGGATGCCATGTCCACGGCATACACATTGATACAGGATGGCCTGGCCCAGGAGCAGTGGGACATCACTCTGGAGGTGGCCCAGGGGCTTTTGCAGCTCGGGCTGGTGTTGGCGGGGCACCGTTGACACAATGTGGTGGCTCCAGGGACGTGGTTGGACATGGTGGTGGATGCGGGAGAGGTCCTGCCATGCCATAAAGATCATGCAGCTGCATTGGGGGTTCAGGTGGAGTTGGCAATGATGGAGGATGGGGGTGCAATGGTTCTGGGGGCAAGGGAGGATGTGGGCAAAGGCGGGGGTGCACAGGGGAGGTTAGAGTGAGGGGGTTGGGGGCGCTTGCTTTCTTGGTTGATTCCTCAGACTTCTGGCTTCCTATGCTGTACTATTTGTAGATTAGTTTGTACATACATTGCCGTAGCTCCTTCTCCAAAATGAATCTCTTTTGATAAATGCAGTTTAGTAAGTATTATGGGGGGAGAGCAAAGAACATGTAGGGGTACTGGCAGGAGTTGAATCCCTAGTGAATCCAGAGGTGGGGGTTAGGCCCACTACTGCCATCTGTAAGTTCTAGTCCTGGGGGTCTTGGGGCTTGTTGGGGTACTGCCGGTGGAAGTCCTGGAGTGCCAGAGGAGCTCCAGAGAGATTCTTGCAGGGCTCCCAAGTGTTGTCCTTGGGGCCATAACCTTTCCAATGCATGAGGTAAAGGATTTGGTTGTGGACTTTCTGGGAATTGAGGATTTGATCAACTTTGTATTGGACGTCACCTTCAAGTTCAATTGGCAGGAGTCATTTGGGTCACTGGCCAGGGAAGGGGTTCGGGGCATATTCTTTGAGGAGGCGGACATGGAAACTGGGTGGAGTCCTTTGAGGGTCAGGGGTAGGTCGAGTCTGTAGGAGTGCATCAAAACTTTCCAGAGGATCTTGAAGGGTCCAAAGCGCTTGTGATCAAACTTTGGGGAGGGTCAGCAGGTTTTGATGTTGTGTTGGTCAAGTCATACAAGAGTTCCAGGGGGCCAGTTGGAAGTGGGTTTGCGGCAGGAGTTGGCATGCTTGGTGTAGGCTCTGTTGGTGGTGTCGATTTCTTCCCAGAGGAACTTGTTGAGGGACTGGAGGTCTTGTGCGACTTCATGGGCAACGTGCAAGGGTATATTGTCGAGGGACATGGTGAGCCAGGGGTGGTAGCCCTTGTTGGTGTAGAAAGAGGAAACTCCAGTGGTGGGGTGGGAGGTGTTGTTGTACATGAATTTGGCCAGGGGCAGGTTGTGCTGCCAATCATCCTGCTGGTAGTTGACATAGAGGCAGAGGTATTGCTCCAAGGTCTGATTCACACATTTGGTCTGTTTGTTGGTCTCCAGATGATAGGCGGTGAATAGATTAGTTTTGATTTCCAAGGCCTTGCACAGATACTGCCAGAACCAGGAGATGAAGAGGGGACCGTGATCAGAGATGATGTCGTCAGGGAGCCCATGCTTGGAGAACACATGTTTGAGGAAGATCCAGGCAAACTCCAGGGCATTGTTGGTGGTGTGGCATGCAATGAAGATGGCTTGTTTTGTGAGGTGGCAGACTACCACGAGTATGGCATCAAAGCTGTCAGAGTCAGGGAGTTTGATGATGTGGTCCAGGGAGATGGATGACTAGGGCAGTGACTGATGGGGAGGGGTTTAAGAAGACCATAGGGGCAGTGATGGGGGACTTTGGCCCAGAGGCAGGATTCACAGGCTCAGACATACCGGGGTGACATTGTGCTTGAGTCCAGGCCAGAAGTAAGTTTGGGAGATGAGCTGAACAGTCTTACAGATTTCTGGGTGTCCCCACAGCTTATAGTTGTGGTGTTGTCAGAGGATGTTGAGGCGTATCCTTTTGTGGTATGGGGCGTAGATTCAACCGTCCTGGAGGAGGAGGGAGTTGTCAGGGGATAGGGTGAAGGTCAATGGGGTTGGCAGGGCACCTTCCAGAGTGTTCCAGGGGTCGTGCTGAGTAAAGAAGGGGTCTAGGGGTGCATTGTGGATTTTGTGCAGGATCTGTTCCTCATTCATAATCAGTACAGCATGAAGGTGCTCAGGAGGAATGACAACTCAGTGGTTAAAGGAGTTCTGCTCCCCCTTGAATGACTTTTTTGGGTAGACGTCCAGTTGTTGGGTGAGGGTGTCAGGTTTGGCTCTGAGGTGGCTGGGGCAGTAGTGGATGGTGAAGTCATACTCAGAGAGGGTCTCTGACCCGCAGGCTTGGCGGCAGCTGAGCTGCTTTGTGGTTGTGAAGTATTGGAGGTTGTGATTGGAGTAGACTTGGATGCGGTGGGGTGCCCCTTCGAGGTAGGCCCACCATTACTTGAAGGCTTCAACTATGGTAAGCAGCTCCTTATCATAGATGTTGTAATTGAGCTCCGCTGGGATCATTGAGCATGTGTAGAAGGCAATGGGGCAGAGCTCGCTGCTGCTGAGGTCCATCTGCGAGAGGATGCTGGTGATGGCATAGTCAGAGGCGTCGCATTCCAAGACAATGGGGAGGGAGGAGTCATAGTGCTGGCGGATCGGGGTGGAGGTGAAGACAGATTTGAGGAGTTCAAATACATCCTGGCACTTGCTGTCTCAATTCCACAGAGTGTCCTTCTGGGTGAGCCAGTTGAGGGGTTTCGCGATGCTGGAGTAGTTATTGATGAACCGGCAGTAGAAGTTAGTGAAGCCCAGGAAGGATTGCACCTCCTTGACATTCCAGGGGGGCAGCCAGTTGAGGATGTCCTGGATCTTGACCAGGTCCATGTGCACTCCATCCGGGGAGACTATCACACCCAGATACTCCACCTCCGTGATGTGAAAGGCGCACTTCTCCAGTTTGGCATGGAGGTGGTATCTCTGGAGGTGTTCCAGGACCTGGCGCACATGCTTCTGGTGGTCATCGAGGGAGTTGGAGTAGATGAGGATATTGTCGAGGTACATGATCACAAAGACATTGCTCATGTTGTGGAAGATGTTGTTCATGAAGTATTGGAAGGTAGTGGGGGAGTTGGTCATTCTGAAGGGCATGACAAGGTACTCAAAGAGTCCATAGCAGGTGTGGAAGGCGGTCTTACACTCATGTCCTGGAGCAATGCACACATTGTTGTAACTCGACTGGAGGTCTATTTTGGTGTGGATTTTGGCACTGTGGAGACGGTCGACAAGGTTGCCAATGAGGGGGAGGGCATACTGGTTCTTTCTGGTGACTTTGTTGAGTCCCCAGTAGTCGACGCAGAGTCGGAGGAAGCCGTCCTTCTTTTTTGCGAATAGTATAGGTGCTCTGGCAGCAGAGTTCAAGGGTCAGATGAATCCCTTGCCAAGCATCTTGTCAAGGTAGTCCTTGAGGGCATGGAGCTCCACTTTGGACATATTGTAGACCTTGCCAAATGGGGGCGAGGTGCCTTCTTTGAGGTCAATTGTATGGTCATACAATTGGTGGGGGGGAAGTTCCTTGGCACTCCCTTCAGAGAAGATGTTGGCGTACTTATGGTACTTGGAGGAGACTACCTCACGTAAGATTTGTTCCTCTGTTTTGGGTTTGGCGGGGGTGTACTCTGTGCAGAGGTGTTCCCTTCAGAGAAGATGTTGGCGTACTTGTGGTACTTGGGGGGGACTACCTCGTGTAAGATTTGTTCCTCTGTTTTGGGTTTGGCGGGGGTGTCCTCTGTGCAGAGGTGTTCTTCAGGGAGGGCTGGGGATAATAGGAGTTGGAAAGCAGGGGTGCTGTCCCATAGGATGCACATAAAGGGTTCTGGGCCGATAATTTTGATATCCAGGTTGACAGGCCTGAGGGCCTTCTTGAGCGCATTGCCAGGAGAGGGTGGAGGAGGTGTTTTGAGGCCTGGGGCCGGGTAGGAGGGGCCCTTGTACCGATTTTCAGGGGATGTTGGGGGGAAAGGGAGGGATGGGGCATGGGGTTGGAGTCTGGGGTGGTTTGAAGTCACTTTTGGGGGTTGCAGGGAGCTCCAGTGTGGCCTGGCCCTCTGTGGCATGGAGTTTGAGAGGGATAGCAGCAGCCAGGCTGGTATCAGGCCCCAGGAAGGTCATTGTGAGATCCTCCCAGTTAATGTCAGAGTTGACATCGTGCAGCCAGGGCAGCCCAAGGACAATCGGGGTTGATTCCAGGAGGGAGGTGACCAGGAGGTTCACCAGGAACTGGAGACCATTTTCAAGGTGGAGTGTGTCGGAGTGGGAGTGAGTGATGGGGCCAGAGGTGGCAACATTCCCATCAAAGAGCAGGAGCTCCAGGGGTTTCCTGAGGGGGTTGGAGAATAGCCATAACTATTTGCGGACAAACATCCTGGTGGCCATGCTATCGATGAGGGCAGGTAGCGAGTTGGGGAGGCCACCTAATCGGGTGTTGATGATGAAGGATCAGGCAGAGATCAAGCAAAGTTGGTGGGGTGTCGGTGGCAGGGATGCGGGGAGCTCCGGGGCATCTGTACCTGGGGTGAGGCAAAGGGGGATGGGTTTGGAGGTGGGTGTGAGTTGCCAGCAGGGGCAGAGCAGAGCATGAGGTTCTGCCAGTCAAACTGGGGGTTGGTCATGCATAGCCAGAGGAGTCCCAGAATGAGAGGGGTGGCAGTGTAGAGCTTGGTTACAAGGAACCGGACCTCCTGCCGCTGGCCATTAGTAAATGTGATAGGTATCTGTATGGAGTGGGTGATAGCTCTGGAGGATGTGGTACTGCCATTGAAGAGTCGGAGTTGGATGGGGATGGGTAGGCGTTGGAGGGGGTGAGGGGTTGACAAGGCCAGGGACTCATCAACAAAGTTGTCGGTGGCACCACTGTCAACAAGGGTGTTAATGAGGGTGTGGGAGGTATCAAGGGAGGTACTGATGAGGAGGGCCTGTCAGGATTGTGAGGAGAGGTAAGCTGTGGAGGTGTCCAGGGATAAAATTGTTGTGCAGAGCTAAGTAGCTATGGTGGAGAAGATGTCGAGGTTTGGTCCGCAATTTAGTGCGTCTTCCGGAGCTAAACTGCTGGCTTGTTTTCCATAAATTGGTAGTTGCAATCCTCGCTGTTGATAGTCCAGACTGCACAGCCCATGGTGTGGTGTTTGGGGCAGTTGTTGATGAAATGCCCTTGCTCACCACACAGGATGCACGAACCTTCCTTGCACCAGCGCTCCTGCATGTTGCTAGGTACATCAATCCAGGGTCGGTCAGAGTTCTGGACCCAGTTGGCCTATAAGGACTCTTCATCACCGGAGGCATTGGGGAGATCGGGGAGGGGGTCGGACTCATTGGGAGGGGTCTCCATGGCTTTGTCAAGGGCAGCGGCATTGAGTTGGGCAAGGGGGCAAGAGCCTGGGGGTCAAGCCGGTCCAGCTGGTCCTTGGCCAGGGTCGGAGCACGAGGCAGGGGGGGCACCAGTGGGTAATCCCGTGTGTGTCCCCCATGGCTGCCAGGAGGGTGGGTTTGTGGGGTTCCAACTGTTCTGGAGGGCCATGGATTTGCTTTGGTCTTCCCAATACTGCTGGTCGACTTGAGTGACAAGTGCCTTGTACCCATTGTATGTGGTCTGCTTGGGGGCAATGTGGAGGATGTCCTTGATATGTTGGGGTAGGGCGCGATGGAGGGCAAACTGGAGGGCATTATAGTTCCAGCCCGTTTTGTAGGCTTCCCGCTCAAACTGGACAATGAAACTGGTGAAGCATTCCTCTGAGTGCATCTGGAGGTTGATGATTGTCTCCTCTGCTTCTGCTACAGTGTTGTAGATGCCAAACTTGCCAGAGAACTCCTAGACAAAGGCCTGCCAGTTGGCAAGGACAGGGTTGGTGGAGTTGTACCGGAGAAGGGTGGTGTAATGGTTGTAGGCAATGCCCTGGAGGTACAATGCAGCAAATGAAACCCAGGAGTTCTTTCCACAGCTCTCTGAGATTGCCCTTACATGGGTAGTCCCAGAGCTCCAGGAAAGAGGAAGAATGCTGGGTTATCCCACACATTCACAATAGTACACTGTAGTCAAACAGAAACTTAGCATTCCCACCAGTTAATGTTTGGCTGGGATATCTCTGCTAAACATCATGTGTTATTCCTTGCCAGAAGTTACAAATGGAGAGAGCAGTTATATAGAAAGAATCTACAGAACTGAAAAGAGGTTATTCAATGTGTCAGGCAATGTGCTTCAAGTTGTTCACAGAGGTAACCAAGATAGAATGAACTCATTGTGTTCAACAAAGCACAAGATTCTTATTGATTGGGCACCTAAGTACTTTTGTGAGTATTAAATTCAGGATTTTTCTACAACACTTGTATGTACTGCTCATGCCATACAAAATAACTACCATAGCTGTTCTTAAGAGGTTGATGTCTTATGGATGCAATATGTTTTGTTCATGTTGTTCAAACTGACTACCATGGCTTTGCCCAATTCCGCAACATTGTCTCTCCTCATGTGCTTTCCACTATGTCTAAGGCCACTTGGCAGCCAATTTAAATAGCTCTTCTAAGCATTTTATCTTCAGATGATCAGGCAGGAAGCAATGGTTCTGGCACAGAGGGCATGTGTGAAAATCAGCTCCTTTCCACCAATGCACAGCACACAGAGTATATGCCCACCATGAAAGACTATTCTGGAAGTAGTCAGCAAAATTAGGTAGGAAGGGGGTGAGTTGACTCACAGAGTTAAGTTGATGATTGGTTGATAGCAAACATTGCAAATGGCAACTTTCTTCAACTTGTCAACAATCTGCCATGCAATATCAATATTCAGCAAACAAAGCTAGACAGTAGAAACAACGCACTGGGGCTTTGGCAGCCCATGATGCTGAACTGGCTGATGCAGTAGATAATCTCCCAATTGGCAACCTCACTTTGCATCCATCTGCAGCCAAGCTGGCTTCTCTTGGAGCAGATACTCAGTTCTCCAGGACAAAGAAACTTCTGTTTCACCTGAAAGATATGAAGAATACCTTGATCTCCCTGCATGCAAAGTTGTTGGCAATTGGAGATGCTCCTGCTTAGCCAGATGACAATATTTTGTTGGACAAAATGACAGAGCTCAGTCTCATCAGGCAAGCAGTTGCTGAACAAAGAACTAAACTTATTCCAATTGCAGTGTTGAAGATTGTGGCTGTAGTCAAAAGCCACTGAGTGGTTACCCATCATGTACAATGGTGTCTTCTTGCTCCTCAAAGCTATTACCCAGTCATGAGACAATGTGCTCCAGAAACACATTACAGAACCTCAGGCATGTGCTGGGAGTGCATTCAATAGTGGTGGGCCTACAAATCTTGATTCTATGCTGCTGGCCACTGACAGATATTTTGGTAATCATGCACTTCCTCTCTGGTTTTCCAGGAGTGATTCCCTTTCTGCAGGCCATGATTCTCATGATGGCTGTTTGTCATGTCATCCTTGGCCTTCCTCATCATGGCACCTACCTGGCTCTTTGAAATGTGCAAAACAATCCTAAATTTGGGTGTTGGAACAGTTCCTGTCACATCTTGGCATTCTCATTCTTGTTGTCTCATAGATTCCCTTGTGATATTTGTTCTGTGATGAAGTCCTTGAGATTAGGAGGTAAGTCAGAGGTTTATGCAGCCTGCCCAGCATGTCATACAATATATTACAGGCTTCCAAGATGCACCAAGGATGAAAAGGACAACAAGTGTGCAGAAGAAGATGGATCTGACAACATTCCTGTATACCCACAGCACTGCACTGTGAAGTGTCATAATTGCAAATGCAAAGAAGTCCTTGTTCAGCCAAAATCAATTGGGGCACAAAAATTCACCATTTTTGTCCCAGTGTGCCCTTATGTTGTCTTCAATTTCAAAGACTGGTTTGTGGGTCTAATTTCATGTGAGGAATATGAGCAAAAGATAGATAAGGCTTGGGATAAGATGGTTGTTCCAATGCACAGAAAGATAATAGACATTTTCCAAGGCTATGCTATTCAGGACTTCAAGGGTCCTGATTGTACAACTCATTTCAGTGCATGTGGCAGCAACCAGCACTGGTTGTTATCTGTTCTCATGTTGGTGTCAATTTTTTCAATTCCTTGGGCAATTGGCAAGCTGGAAAGAAAATATCTGTGGGCATGATTTCTGTTGCATGCCTAAACCTACTGATTGAAGAACAGCACAAACCAGAAAACTTGTTCATGCAGCTAATTTCTGGTCTGCACAAGCCTCTTGTGGAAGTGGATGGTTTGAACCCCTACTTGAAACCCATTGTTGATGCTTTTCTTGAACTTTGGACATGTTTTCTTCAGCAGAACTGCCAAATTTCTGGTCTGTGCAAGCCCCTTGTGAAAGTGGATAGTTTGAACCCTTACTTGAAACACATTGTTGATGCTTTCTTTGAACTTTGGACAGGCATTTTCTTCAGCAGAACTGCCAAATTTCTGGTCTACACAAGCCCCTTGTGGAAGTGGATACTTTGAACCCCTACTTGAAATCTATTGTCAATGCTTTCCTTGAACTTTGGCAGGTGTTTTCTTCAGCAGAACTGCTGAATATTTTTATGGACATGTCCTTTTCTGTGCCATCATTCTTGTGATCTGTGACTTAATGATGGTGCAAAAAGTGGGAGGCTTTATGGCAATAAGCCATGAAAAGTTTTGTTCTTAATGCAAGTGTTGAGATTAGTCCATGGATACAAAGATTACAACTATGATTTTTGGGTTCCATGCTGCCATACAAAATGACTACCATAGC
This sequence comes from Termitomyces sp. MG145, assembly GCA_003313055.1. Classification (NCBI taxonomy): domain Eukaryota; kingdom Fungi; phylum Basidiomycota; class Agaricomycetes; order Agaricales; family Lyophyllaceae; genus Termitomyces; species Termitomyces sp. MG145. The sequence continues at coordinate 8,527 of QGOB01001143.1, read as the reverse complement.
TTTTTCTCATATATTTATGTCCCACCAGCACAAAGACAGTAATTGTTACAAGACATAGATACCAGATCATTAGATGGGTCATATACAAAGCAGGCACAACCTGTTAAGGTAGAAACTGGTCTGTGATTAGTACACCCCTTGAGAAACAGAGAGTTCAAGACACTTATGCACCTTGTGTACACAACTGCAATGTACTCATCCCATTCCAATTGTGCACAATGTGCTTCAATATTGGAGACCATGACTACCTTGAGTTGCACCTCCTTTTTGGTGTTCCACACACTTGCTCCAAGTTCAGGGAAGGCTGCATATGGATCATCAACAAGATTTTGAGGCAGATGATGAAGTTGTATCCACAACTTGACTTGGCCTCCAGAATCCACCTTGGGAAACTCAATGATTTGCTGGATAATGAATGGAGCAGGTATACTCCATAGTACTACCAAACTGTTACCATCATGCCTTGATTCTGTTGTGTACAAAAGGCTATTGCATTAGTGTATTGGATGGGATAACATAACCTGGTTGAGCTCTTATGAAGGCAACTGCAATATGAGGAAGATAGAGCAACAAGTTTTCCTTGAACATTGTAATGAGGATGCATTTTACCTTAATTATTATACTAATTACATAAATAAAATTATGTATGTACTTTAAGGTTACACTTACATAACCTTAAGCTTTATCTTTTGTACACCATAGGCAGACCCAATAAACAGGTTCTGACTTATGGGCTTGTGCATGTAAGGCTCTGTAGCGCAAAGCATTACAGTTTTTTAAGTCAACTTGTGTTGACTACTGCCTTTGGTGAATGACCAAACTTTTACCAGAAAGTTCTCATCATTAGTGATACTAATAAAAAGACAGACCAGGACAGGAAATGTCCAGAGGAGGGTGCAGCAGCTGGGTAAGATGCTAAGTGTTTGGCATATGGAGCACTGTAAGGGGACAATCCACAGGACCATTCCTTCTTTCCTTCTTTCTCCATTTCCATTCCTTTTTCCCCTTCCTTCTCTTCTTCTCCCCTTTAAATATTCTCTATACATATTGTGTCTGCATTTCTGATCACCTGACATTGTTCTCAAGGTCCCTTCCTGGTCATCTGACCTTTTTCTGTCCACCTGACTTGCCAGAGTCACCTGATGGACATTACCAATCCATTCTCTGGCAATGTCCAAGTTTTTCATCTTTTATTCCCACACTTCTTTTTCAGTGGCTTCTGTATACTATACAGTTGATTCCCACGCTTCTGGAGCCCCAGAAGCGTCCACATCCTGACATAGGAACTCCTCAGACTTATTCCCTTTGGATATCCCTCTGCCAGGTGAGTAGCTAGTCCTGTACACTGTAGCCACTTGCTAATACAACTTTGGATATTCCTCTGCCAGTTGTGTGAGTTCCACATCTCTCTGAGGTCACCCTTACAGCAGAATAAGTCTCTCCTAACTGGTCTGGGTTCACCAAAGCAGTTGTGCTCCCCTGTCAGCTTCTTTTCTGCCTCCAGGGCCTCACTCCTGCCTGTTAGCTCCCCCACCAGTCCTCTCTTAGTCCCTCCCCTATTATGCCTGCTACCCCAGTCTCAGACCACCCTCCTGCCCCAGGCACCTCTGTCCTGGCTCAGGACAATGCCTATGCTTGGTTACAGGCTGTAGAACAGTCCAGGGTTGGGATACATAAATTCTGGGAAGTCAAATTTAAGAGGGTGAGATGGAGGGGAAAGGAAAATGGAGATTGATTGGAAACAGAGAAAAGTACAAGAAATGATAGACACAAGTATTGAACAGAGGGGAAACAGATGGATTAGGAGACCAGGAAATGTTATAAGATATGGAACTAGGAATAGAGATGTAAAAAAGAAGATATGGAACTGGAAGTACAGAATGGAAACACAAGGCATAGAACAGAAGCATGAGGTGCAGAGATGAGATATGAGAGACAAGACAAGATAGAGGAGAAAACACAAAACTAGACCAGAGCTAAGGCAATATCATGACTACCTGACTCATATGCTACCCTACAACTTATATACTATCCTCTGACTAAGTCCTGGGGCAAGGTCTTGGCCCCAGGGTTGTTTGTGGCATCTGTTGAGTTATGCTAGTGTGGGCTGTGTTGGCATTGCACAGGGCCAGTCAGCGGTTGCAGTGCACAGTGTTGGTGCCACTAATCACCTTTACAGCAGAATAAGTCTCTCCTAACTGGTCTGGGTTCACCAAAGCAGTTGTGCTCCCCTGTCAGCTTCTTTTCTGCCTCCAGGGCCTCACTCCTGCCTGTTAGCTCCCCCACCAGTCCTCTCTTAGTCCCTACAACTTATATACTATCCTCTGACTAAGTCCTGGGGCAAGGTCTTGGCCCCAGGGTTGTTTGTGGCATCTGTTGAGTTATGCTAGTGTGGGCTGTGTTGGCATTGCACAGGGCCAGTCAGCGGTTGCAGTGCACAGTGTTGGTGCCACTAATCACCTTTACAGCAGAATAAGTCTTTCCTAATTGGTCTGGGTTCACCCAAGCAGTTGTTCTCCCATGTCAGCTTCTTTTCTGCCTCCAGGGCCCCACTCCTGCCTGTTAGCTCCTTCACCAGTCCTGTCTTGGGTCCCTCCTCTATCATACCTGCTACCTCAGTCTCAGACCTCCCTTCTTCCCCAGGCACCTCTGCCCTGGCTCAGGACAATGCCTATGCTTGGTTACAGGCTGTAGAACAGGGCCTCTGCACCTCCAACACTACCCAACTTGCTCTCTCTCAGCAGCTGTCTACCATGCAGGCCTAGCTTGAAGAACTCATCTTCTCCATGCACTCCACTTCCTTAGGGGTCACCTCCAGCCCCTTGGCTCTCTCCCATGCCCCCTCATTGTCAACTCCAGATCATTCTACCTCTGGAGTCCTCCCACCAGCAACTGTCACCCTGCTGCCTCCTCCTGCAATGATGATGGTCTCTAAGACCTCATCTGCAATCAAGGCAGCCCCTCTCCCTTCTTTTGATGGAGATCAGGTGCAAGGTCACCAGTTCCTGACTGCATGCAAACTGTACATTAGTTTGCACACATCATCCTTTGGCAACTCAATGCAAACAATTAAGTGGGCATTGTCCTACATGAATGCTGGCCAATTTGGCACAGGAGATTTTGGAGGACAACACCAACATGTTATTGGACTGGGCTGCCTTTGAGTCTTGGTTCCTTTCCAAGTTCACACACCTGAACAAGGCACAACATGCGGCCCTCACACTAGAGAGCACTGTCACAACCCCACCACCTCCAGACTCCCCTACGCTGCCCCAGCCCCAACACACACCCTCCTCGCACCCCCCACGCTCCTCCAGGACTGCCAAAAACCTCTCACTGCTGCACCGGCAATACCCGCAGCCATCTCCAAACAAATCCCCAGCCATCACTGAACCCCGGCATCTTGGCCGACATGTCACCCTGAGGCTTCCCTGTCACTGGACACATCCGGACCCCCGGCATCCCGGCCATCACATAATGTTCTGCAACATTCCTCCTGCAAACCGTTGGCACCTCACCAGGCCACCTGCTTCTGTGGTGCCGAGGGGCGCCACCACCACGCACCACAACCAACGACCTGCCAATGACCCGCCCAATGCAAGACTGCCGTAGCCCGCGCCAGCATGCCCCTAGCCCGCGCCAGCATGCCCCAACAGCTATCACAACCCCGGGGCTGGGAGCCAGTCCCGGGACTTAGCCAGAGGAATCAGATGCTACGGTCCCAGGCTAGAACCCCACCTAGAACTTAGCGGAAGGGTAGTACATAAACCCTAGGATAGCATACGAGTAAAGTAGTCTTGATATTAACCGTAGTTCTCCATATTTCCATGTCTCTGTCTCTGTCTCTGTCTCTATCTCAATCTCAATCTATTCTCTTGTCTCTCTCTCTCTCTCTCTCTCTCATCTCATCTCTTGTCTCTTGTCTCTTGTCTCCGTGCCTCATTTCCATTCCATGACTCATTTCTCTGTTCCGTTTCTCTTCTCCATTTCCTTACCTACTGCTTCGTGCCTCTTCCTCCCTCCACCCCAGTTTCCTAACCAACCCATCCCCCTGCCCACTCCGTACCTACTTCTATCATTTCCAAACCCACTCCCATCCCCTGATCTATGCCATCCTCCTTTGCTCCCCGCTCCCCCTTTGTTACGACCCTACCCTGCCCTCTGCACTTGTGCTCCTCTACCCAGAGCACTTCTGACCTCGTGTGCGTCACTACTTGTACCCCGGAGCATCCGGACTTTGCTCTGGACCACTTGTAGCTGTACCAGAGCTTCTGCGAAGCCCCAAACCTGTACTTAGCCTCCCAAGCTTGTCTAATAAGGACTCGCCAGTGTAGCTGAGCCCCTGTCGTCAGCGGGACCTGATATAATATCAAGACTCTCCCTTACCCCGTACTCGATGGCTACGTACACCTACGCCTACACCCCTGCTGGGTACGACTACTATGGCCGACCCATCTCCAAGGGCCCATACGCCATTAGCTCCCCCCACACTCCCTACCCCGCACCCTCCATTGACCACTATCCCCCTCTACCCCCACGTCACTGGGCCCCTGATCCAAACACCATGTCATACAGACCCTCGATCAGTCAGGGTCTACCTCCGGACTGGCGCTACAACCCCGGGACTACCTACCCAGGGGCATACCCCCAAACCTTGCCCGGTGGGCTACCCAAAACCCCGCCCAGCACCTGGGGCCCTGCCAGTGCTGCATTCTTTGCTCTGGGACCCTACCACCCTTACCCAGCCCCAGTCCCAGAAAACCCTGGCACCATCCACCCCCAGCGCCCCTGACCCACTGTGGCCCCTCCAGCGCGTACCCCGTCTTCCCTCCTCACTTGCCAGGAATGGGTCAAGGCCTATGTCCAACAACACAATGACATCCTACGCTCACTGCGCATCACCCTGGTAGAATTCTCCTGACATACATGGGCTCTCCTCATTAGCCTGGGGCAGCTCGACATCTCTGGCACCCTGGAGCAATGGGCTGACTGCCTCCTCGATGTCCACGAGAACTACCAAAAAGGCAACCTCCCTGAGAACGTTGCCAATACTCTGTGGGTAGACGCTGATGTGCTGACTTGCCGCCTAGCTGCCGTGCAGGGAACAACCAACAAGACCAGCTAGATAGGAATAGCTAGCAAGCAGTAGCGTTACATGTGTGTGTGTGAGGAGTCAAGCAAAGTCCCAGAAACCCGGTAAGGAGATAAGGGGTCGGAGTCGGTAAGGAAATGTGATAGACCGGTAAGGTATAACGGTGCAGCTGCTAGTGTCTGTACTGAATCGTCGCTAGGTGAGAAATCTGTCAAAGACCCAGAAGGTCGTTAAGGAATAGAAGAGGAGTTAACGAAAATATATGAGTCGCTAGCCGTAAGCGCTAGCGTTAATGAAGGCGAAGCGAGGGCACCCGTATGGTGCTTAACAAAAGCGAAGCAAGGGCACCTGTACGGTGCTTAACAAAGGCGACGAGTGCTAGTCCAACAATACTGTCAGGCTGAGCGTGAGGAGCGAAGGAGACTGGACTGGGTAAACCCAAATCAGCCGTTAATGAAGCAAGAGCGTGAATGAGATCTTAAGCATAGTCTGAAGTGGGGACTGGACTCTGGTACAATTCAATTATGTTTAGCTTCTGACAGGGCAGTATTTATAGGTAAGTAAGGCGATAAAAGGGGAAACCGGTAATAGATAGTAAGCGTAGCAGTTGCATGTGATAATGTGATAATGCATGTCGGGAGTAAGGTGATAAAAGGGGAAACCGGTAATAGATAGTAAGCGTAGCAGTTGCATGTGATAATGCATGTCGGGGGCCGTAGAGAGGGGCCTGGATTGTCGCAAGGTCAGCTGGGTCGTTAAGGGAAAGGTCGGTCGGTGTTGTTAGCAGTTGGTCGGTAGTGGTCACGTGCTGAGGTCACGTGCTTGGTTCAACTTGTCGGTGTCGGGCAGCCAGCGCTGACCGGGGCGTATCATCTCCCCTTGACTGAAAAACTGACTGTCCCCAGTCAAAGGAAAAATCCTCGAAGTCCCATGATCGTTAAGCATGGTCCGTGCGGGGGGTCCTGGTCCGTGCGCCATACCGGAAAACCATAAATAAATTCCAGCGACTCTTTGGACTTCATCATTTCAACACCTCTGGCATGTCGGCTCCTACATTCTTCAACTACTCTACGACCTTCGCGTGTTTTGTGGCGGCTCAGGACTTCCTTGAGAAGGCGCCGAAGGTCCTGGTGATGGGGCGCACGCTGCTCCCAACAAATCCGGAGTTGGTGGTAACGTCGATTCTGTCGACTTATTTGCATTGGTTCAAATCAGCGGGTGGGAGCGGAGTCACGTGGGCGGAGCAGGCGGCAGTCAGAGAGGAGTGCCGGGCACTATACACCCAGCACCGACAGGAGGCCTGGATAAGGCCATTCGACGTTCACTTTGTAAGTTTCTTCGTTTCTTAACAGCTCATTCAGTATACTAATGGTAGCGTTAAGGGTACGGTACCGGAGGGAGCGGTGGAGATCGAGGAAGTAGCGGCGGAGCCAATGACAGTAAGTATCAACGGTGTCACTACAGACTTCGTGACGTCGTTAAGGTATTCCTAGCTTTTTGACAAGCTTTCTTTTGATGAGAGATTCTTCTTCCAGAACCCTCTTAAGGATCTGCTGGCATCGACCGCTACGAGGACGAGGGAGGACCAAGGCAAGGGGTTGAGCCGGCAGGGCGGAGCTACCAGTAGCGCTGGAGCAGAGTCACCAGCGTTACCGCAGACTCCAACGACTCCCAGGCCAGCAACGGAGGCGAGAGCGTGGACGAGGATGATGACAGTGCCGAAGGTAAGTTCTCTGCTTTCTTCATTGCGACCGTTAAGATTTTAACGACGACCAGTAGCAGGAGATGCTGAAGGGCAAGGAGCGGGCCGCCAAGGACGAGGAGGATGAAGGGAGCAATGAGGAGATAGCGGTTCCCGAGTCGTTTAATGACTGGGAGCTGGAGAGATTGCTGCATGGGCGCTTGCCCTTGTCAGTTCTTGACACTGGAGCGGGCGCAGGGGAACTAGTTGGGCAAAGGAAGGAGAGGAAACTGGTGGCTCCTGTGGCGAGGGCAGCGTTTCGGGAGCAAGTTGGGGCAGTAAGTCTTGCTCTTGTCATCTCTTAATGGCTACGGCTAATGGTTCTTACTGTCAGGTCCTGCTGACAACGGGGGCTCAGCTACACTGGCGAGTCCTTACTAGGTGAGCTCGGTAGGCTAAGTACGGTCCGGGGCTTTGCGGAAGCTCCGGGTACAGCTACGAGTGGTCCGGGTGAAGTCCAAACGCTCCGGGGTACAAATAGTGCCACGCGCGAAGTAGAAAGTGCTCCGGGTAAGGGAGCACGGGAGCAGGGGGGGACAGGTAAAGAAATGGAGAAGAGAGACGGAAGGAGAAACGAGTCACGGAAACGGAACGAGGCACGGAGACGGGAGACGAGAGACGAGAGACAAGATGAGAGAGAGAGAGGCAAGAGAATAGATTGAAATTGAGATAGAGACAGAGACAGAGACATAGACACGGAAATACGGAGAACTACGGTTAATATCAAGACTACTTGACTCGTATGCTATCCTACGGTTTATGTACTACCCTTCCGCTAAGTCCCGGGTAGGATTCTAGCCGGGACCGGGACATCTGATTCCTCCGGC
>QGOB01001142.1:0-29446 GCA_003313055.1 Termitomyces sp. MG145 | reverse complement strand
CATTCCCTGTTAACGACTACCGCCCTCATTGCTCAACGCGCTATCGACCTCCAACGCAGACAAGCCAATCTCGACCGTTTACACGATACCGTCCTTACCGCCCGCCGGTTAGCGGCTCTCCGTTTCGAACAAGAACACGCCGCTACCATTCGAGACTACGACTTCAAGCAAGGAGACCTAGTATTAATGAGGAATACACGCATTGAAGTCACCCACAACAAGAAGATGCAACCTCGATACTTAGGACCGCTAGTGGTAATCTCACGTAACCACGGAGGCGCTTACATTCTTTGTGAATTAGATGGATCCGTACTCCACCGACCGGTAGCCGCCTTTTGCTTAGTCCCCTATTTTGCCCGCGAACACATCCCTCTCCCTACCGATGCCTTCAACATCGATACCGACCGTTTAAGAATACTAGAAGAAACCGACTTACTCGATGACGAAGACCCCCTTAATCCCGACGAATCATTAGACAATGCCGCCGAAGAAGATTAGAAAACACCATTTCCACTATACACCCCACTTGCCATCCAAATCCCCAAAAACCTTAACGGCTCTCGATAAGCCTTTATTTCTATTGTTTCGTTTCTGTCGTTTTACCCTTACTTACTCCGTTTCTATCCATAATAGACCCTCTTTCTACCTATGCTTCCTGACATACACGCACAACCGTTAAGCCCTCTACTTATTCTTTTAACTTGTCACCACCCGTTAAAACACTGTCGTTAAGCGACCGTGCCCAAGCGCTATGATGGTTTACTGAGCGTTTATCTTTTTTCCACAGTTTATTTTTCTTTTGTTACTTTTGCTTCACTTCGACTTGCCACTCTGCCTTTCATTAAGACGCAGTTGTTAAGCGACCTTGCGCAAGCGCCATGATGATCTACTGAGCGTTTATTTCAAGCCGTTTATTTCTTTCTCGAGTTATCGCCTTCCTCCTCTATCTATTCCACCGTTCCCTGGCCGCTATCTTACCGGTCAAACTGGACGCCAAGAAATTGTTTATTTAAAAAGACCCCTTAAGGGGGTCAGTCTGCAACAGTAATAAAAACAGAACTAAAGAAGGACTTTTTTTAGGGCGCGGCAGGGGGGAGATCGTCATCGGAAAGCAACTCCCTGTCCCCCGACTTCCCCCAGAACTCCTCCGTCACCCCCACTTCTGCCTGCCATCCGATGAAGGCGTCACAGTCGTCCCGGTAGCGCGCCAGTGCGCTCCGCGCCCTCACCAGCAGTCGGTAGCGAGCTCTCGCCGCTCGCAAGTCATCCTCGGCCGCCTGCATCTCTCTCCCCATTAACCGCTCGACCTCCGCCGCCCTCGCCCAATACCGCTCCAAGTCACCTCTAGGATCGAACGGGAACGGGACCGGTAGGTCCTCTCCCAGCCACTTGATCTCCTCCTCGTTGATACTTGGTTGAGGAGGAGCGCCAAACCTCTCCACCTAGCGAATTCCGTTAGCGCTACCGGCCGGCCGCTAAAACAAAGAATGAACTCACCAAGTCCCTCGCCTCCGCTTCACCTGCCTCGTCACGCACTTCTACCTCAGCCGCTAACTCCACCGGCTCGGCTTCCGGCTCCGCCTCCATTTCCGTCGCCCTCTCCTTGGGAGGAGTCGCTGCGCGAACCCCTTCGACCGAGCCCTCCTCGTCCGACTCCACCCGACGCCGTTTGGACCCCTTCGCAGGCGTCGGGACCTCGTCATCGCTCAACTCCACCACTGACCGACTCCTTACCGCTCCTTTCCCCTTAGCAGCGCCCTCCGCTACTATCCCCTCTTGCCCCGTAGGCAGGAGGAGGGTGGCTTTCTTGACGGCGGGCTCCCCGCCGCCAGCCGCTATCTCCCTCTGCCCCTCCAAGAACTTTCTGGCCACCCGCACCAAAGCGGCCCCCTCCACCTTCTTCCCCTTGTGACCGCCCCGACGACCCCGCAACGACCGCCCCCGAATCAAACAGCCCTTGCTCACCTCGTTACAGCGGTAGCATGGGAGGTTGCCGGTTGGGTACCAGCAGCCCTCCGGGTCGTTAAGGGCCCAGCATCCATCACACTGCCGACAGAACCGTTAAGCCAAACTAAACGATCAGTTGAGAAAAGTCTTACCGCTCTGACCCTCTCCCGGAAAGCGGCCCTTGCAGCAGGCGCCACTAGCGTCCTCTCCTTCCTTCGCCCCACTCGCTCCCCGGCACCCGCTCCCGTGTCGACCACTGTCGAGGGCAAGCGCCCACGCAGCAATCTTTTCAGCTCCCGGTCGTCAAACGACGCGGGAACCGCTACCTCCTCATCGCTCTCTTTGTCCTCCTCGTCCTCCACGGCCCACTCCTTGCCCTTCAGAGTTCCCTTCTACCGGTCGCCGTTAGTCCCTTACCGGCCACGGTAGTTAATTCGGAAAACTTACCTTCGGAAGGGTCATCGTCCTCGTCTTCACCGCCGGCCTGGGAGTCTTGGGAGTCTGCGGCAATGCTGGCGACTCCACTCCAGCGCTACCGGCAGCTCCGCCCTGCCGACTCGAGCCCTCCCCGCGGTCCTCCCTTGTCCTCGTAACGGCCGCCGCCATCGGATCCTTCGGCGGGTGCTGAAAAAAAGAACTGGTCATCAAAGGAGAGTTCTGAAAATAACTAGAAAATACCTTAACGACGCCGCTAAGTCAATAGCGGCACCGTTAGCGCTTACCGTCATCGATCCCGCTGCCAAGTCCTCCACCTCCATCTCTCCAGCAGGCCGCTCACCCTTAACTTTGCCGTTAGCATACCGTATACGCCGTTAAGAAACGAACTTACAAAATGCGCGTCAAAGGGCCTCATCCAGGCCTCTGCCTTGTACTGGGCATATAGTGCCCGGCACTCTTCCCCGACCGCCTCCTGCTCTGCCCACGTGATGCCGCTGCCACCAGCCGACTCGAACCAATGAAGATAGGTCGACAGAATCGACGTTACCGCCGACTCCAGGTTTGTAGCAAGGAGAGCGCGCTCCATCCCAAGCACCTTGGGCGCCTTGTCGAGAAAGTCTTGCGCCGCCACGAATCGCGCGAAGGTGGTAGAGTGGTTAAAAAAGGTTGGCACTGACATGGTAATGCTGAAACGATGAAGTCCAAAGGATCGCTGGAGATTATTTATGGTTTTTTCGGTATGGCACACGGACCAAGACCCCCCCGCACGGACCACGCTTAACGATCACGAGACTTCGAGGATTTTCCTTTGACTGGGGACAGTCAGTTTTTCAGTCAAGGGGAGATGATACGCCCCGGTCAGCGCTGGCTGCCCGACACCGACAAGTCGAACCAAGCATGTGACCTCAGCACGTGACCGCTACCGGCCGACCGCTAACGACATTGACCGTTACCGACCTTTCCCTTAACGACTCAGCCGACCTTGCAACAATCCAGGCTCTCTCTCTACGGCCCCTGACATGCATTATCACATGCATCCGCTTCACCTACTGTCTATTACCGTTTTCTCCTTTTATCGCCTTACTCCTGACACACATTATTACATTATCACATGCGACTGCTACGCTTACTACCTATTACCGGTTTCCCCTTTTATCTATTGTCTTACTTACCTATAAATACTGCCCCGTCAGTAGCTACAAACATCGAATCATACCAGAGTTTAGTCCCCACTTCAGACTACACTTAAGATCTCGTTCACGCTCTTGCTTCGCTAACGACTGATTTGGGATTACCCAGTCCAGTCTACTTTGCTCCTCGTCGCCTTCATTAAGCACCATATGGGTGCACTCGCTACGCTTTCATTAAGCACCATACGGGTGCCCTCACTTCGCCTTTGTTAAAACGCTAGCGCTTACGGCTAGCGGCTCGTACATTTCCGTTAACTCTTCCGTTATTCCTTAACGACCTTTTGGGTCTTTGACAGATTTCCCCTTAGCGACGGTTCGGCGCCGACACTAGCGGCCGCACCGTTATCTCTTACCGCTCCCTCACACTTCCTTACCGACTCCGACCTCACATTTTCTTACCAGGTTTCTGGGACTTTGCTAGACTCCTCTCACACACACACACGTAACGCTACTGCTTGCTAGCTATCCCTATCTGGCTGGTCTTGTTGGTTGTTTCCTGCACGGCAGCTAGGCGGCAAGTCAGCGCATCACCGCTTCCTGCAACTTAACGACTTTCCAGACACCGTTTGGTGCCCTCCATTGAGTAACACTCCTGATGGGATGGACTAACGCTGTGCCCATTTTCCACGATGATGTCACCCACATCCTCCAGCCCAAGATCCCCCATAACGCCCTCAGCTTCATCTACAACGTTGGCGTTAAAGGCCCAAAGGACTGGAAACTCGTTAACGGTGCACCCACTAAGCATCCCGACAATCCCAACATTCGTTTAGCGCTTTGGGAATTCTTTGAGCTCCTGAACCGTGTCCTTCAGCAGATGAAGTACTGCGGTGGTACTTTCTCCGGTCATAAGCTTGTCCTTTGCATGCCTACTTTCAAGATCCTGGGCCACGTTTGCACTCCTAGCAGCCAAGTTCCTGACAAAAACCATTTAGCGCTATTGGACCGCTGGGGCCCTTGCCAGTCGTTAACCGAAGTCTGCGCCTTCCTAGGTACTGTCGGAGTCCTCCGGATGTTTGTTAAGAACTTTGCCCATCGTGCTCATCACCTAATGAAGCTCACCCATACTGGAGTTCCCTTCAAATTTGGACCCGATCAGCTTAACGCCCAGAAAGACCTCATCAAGGCCCTGCAAAATGCTAAACCCCTCATTTCTATTGACTACAAATCCGACGATCCCATTATCTTAGCAGTCAATACTTCCTACATAGTGGTCGGCTTCTACCTTTGCCAGTGTACTACCGACAATTGCAAGCAACGTCGCTATAACTGTTTTGGCTCCATTACCCTTAACGAACATGAAGCTCGCTTTAGTCAGCCCAAGCTCAAGCTTTACAGTTTGTACCGAGCCTTGCAGGTGCTACGCATGTACCTCCTAGGCATTAGGAACCTTATTGTTGAAGTCGACGCTCGCTACATCAAAGGTATGCTGCAGAACCCTGACATTCAGCCCTCCACTAGCATGAACCGCTGGATCATGGCCATCCTTATGTTCCACTTTGAGCTCGTACACATTAAAGGAACCTTCCATGGGCCTGACGGACTTTTGCAATGACCGCTACAACCTACCAACCCTCCCCCAGACGATGCCGACAACAACATCTTTGAAGATTGGGTCAATCGTATGCACGGATTCATGCACCATGTTCAGCTACCAACCGCCCTCACCCGCTCTGCCTCTACCATCCCTCGTTTACCCCCACTCACCCATTACCATCTGACTCTAGCAACATTCATTAACGACACCATTCCCCTTAACGAAGTTTCGACTCCACCCGTTACTGACCCCCTTTCCTTACAACAACGTCCCTCGCTCCCCCAAGGCCCTTGCTGGAGACAAAAGAGTCCAACTCGTTAAGCAGTGGCTTACCAACTTCAAGTGACCACCAGGCCTTAACGACAAGGCCCTCGCTACCTTCCTTCGCTACGCTAGTGGCTTCTTCCTCACTAACAGCAAGCTTTGGCGATGCAATAGTAACGGTGAGCATAAGCTCTTCATATTGGCTGACTCATGACTTTGCATCCCGCGTGCTATGCACGATGACCTTGGACATTGCGGTCTGTTCGCTACGAGAGCTGCCCTGCTGGAGCGCTTTTGGTGGCCACAGGTAGCGGCCGATATCGTTTGGTACATTCGCTCATGCCACATCTGCCAAGTCCACCAAACGACCAAAGTCCTCATACCGCCTACCATCGCTACCCCCGCTGCCCTATTCAGCAAAATCTATATCGACACCATGTTCATGCCGCCTTCGAACAAGTTCAAATATATCATCCAAGGACAATGTTCGCTAATCCACTACCCCGAATTCTGCATGCTCGCCCGCAAAAATACCGATGCTATTGCCAAGTGGCTCTTTGAGGACATTATCTGCCGCTGGGGCGCCCTTAACAAAATCGTTACCAATAACGGTCCCCCCATCATTAAAGCTGTCACTTACCTCGCCAAAAAGTACCACATCAATCACATTCGCATATCCGGTTACAACAAGCACACTAATGGTATTGCCGAATGACCCCATTTTGACGTTAGACAAGCCCTCTTCAAAGCCGTTAACAGAGACCAGTCCAAGTGGAGCTCAGCCGCTTACTCTGTTTTCTGGTCGGAATGTGTTACTGTCCGCCGCCGCATGGGTTGCTCCCCTTACTATGCTGCTACTGGTACTCATCCCCTATTCCCCGCCAACATCATAGAAGCAACCTACCTCCAGCCACCTCCCGATTCCTTGTTAACGACTACCAATCTCATCGCTCAACGCGCCATCGACCTCCAACGCAGACAAGCCGATCTCGACCGTTTACATGATACCGTCCTTACCGCCCACCGGCTAGCGGCTGTCCGTTTCGAACAAGAGCATGCCGCTACCATTTGAGACTATGACTTCAAGCAAGGAGACCTAGTGTTGATGAGGAATACACGCATTGAAGTCACCCATAACAAAAAGATGTGACCTCGATACCTAGGACCGCTAGTGGTAATCTCTCATAACCGTGGAGGCGCTTACATTCTCTGCGAGCTAGATGGATCCGTACTCCACTGACCGGTAGCCGCCTTTTGCCTAGTCCCTTCTTTTGCCCGCAAACACATCCCTCTCCCTACCGATGCCTTCGACATCGATACCGACCATTTAAGAATGTTAGAAGAAACCAACTTACTCGACGATGAAGAACCCATTAATCCCGACGACTCATTGGACATTACTGCTGAAGAAGACTAGAAAACACCATTAACACCTATCCACCCTACTCACCGTTAAAATCCGCAAAAACCTTAATGGCTTTCGATAAGCCCTTGTTTCTATTGTTCTGTTTCCCTTTTCATTCTTACTTACTCTTTTTCTTTCTATTCATCATAGACTGTCTTTCTACATACACTTTCCGACATACACACCCACCGTTAAGCCCTCTACTTATTCTTTCTAACTTTTAACCACCGTTCCCCATTTGCCTTCCATTAAGATGCAGTTGTTAAGCGACGTTGCGCAAGCACCATGATGATTTACTGAGCGTTTATCTTTTTAACTCGTTTATTTTTCAAACCATTCATTCCCCTTTTGCTTTGATCTTTTGCTATCCGTTTCACTTTTTTTAGACCACTATCTTACCGGTCAAACCAGTCCCCAAGAAAAATCTGTTATTTAAAAGACCCCTTAAGGGGGTCAGTCTGTATCGACGAAAAAACATTAACTAAATTAAAATTGTTTTTTTTAGGGCGAGGGTGAGGCAAAATCATCCTCTGGCAGCTTTCTATCCCACAACCTCACCCAGTCCACCTCTGTCACCCCAACCTCGGCCTGCCAAGCAATGTAGGCATTGCAGTTGTCCTGGTACTGCTCGAGGGCCCCCTCCGCCCTAGTCAGCATGCCGTACTGTGCCCGTGCCGCTTGCAAGTCATTCTCAGCCGCCGTTATCTCCCTGCTCATCAACCGGCAAATCTCCGCCGCTCACGCCTTGTACTTTTCCAGGTCCCCCTGAGGATCAAACAGCAGAGGGGCTGGCAAGTCCTCATCAAGCCAGGAGATCTCCTCCTCCTCCACGGTTGCGCGAGGAGGAGGGCCAAAGTTGACCGGCTACCGATGAAGCCGTTAGCATTAACGACGTGCTACAAGAGCAAAGACACTTACCGCTCTCTTTACCTCGGGAACCCCAGTCGCATCCTCCATCTCTACCTCGGGCATCTCCATTTCTACCGGCCTATCGTTAAGGCAAAACAACCGTTAGCAGCATGGCGAAGCAGGAACGATATCTTACCAGCTCCCACTAGGCCCCGCTACTGGCCCAGTCTCCTCTGCAACCTCACCACCACCCAGACTCCTCTCGATGGCCTTCGCCACCGCCGCCCTCTCCTCGGGGGGAGTCGCTGTGCGAACCCCTCCAACCAAACCTTCCTCGTCCGACTCCACCCAGTGCTGTTTAGATGCCTTAGCGGGCACCGGAGTTTTGTCCTCGTTGCTCAACTCCACTACCGATCGGCTCCTTACCGGCCTTTTCCCCTTGTCTTCACCCTCCCTGTCACCAGCCCCCTCCTGGCGCGTCGGTAAACTTAACAATGTCCTGTTCACTGCGATGGCCTTGCTGGCCATGTCAAGCTCCCGCTGCTCTTCCAAATACCTTCTTGTCACTTGCACCAAGGCGGCTCCCTCCGCCTTCTTCCCCTTGTGACCACCGCAACGACCCCATAACAACCACCCCCGCACCGAACAACCCTTGCTCACCTCGTTACAACGGTAGCATGGTAAGTTGCCAGTTGGGTACCAGCAGCCTTCTGGGTCGTTCAGAGCCCAGCAACCGTCGCACTACCACCAGAACCATTAGCCAGTAGCCGCTAAGGGATGATAGGATAATACTTACCGCCCCGACTTGCTCCCTGAACGCCAATCGAGCCGCCGGCGCCGCTAGCTTCCTCTCCTTTTGACGTCCCACTCGTTTCCCTGCACCGGCGCCCGAATCCAAAACTGTCGAGGGCAAGCGCCCACGCAGCAACTTCTTGAGCTCCCGGTCATTGAACAACGTGGGAGGCACAAACTCCTGTCAGAAACCATTAGCAGAAAACCGTTAGCAAAGGAAAAGACAAGCCTACCTCCTCGCTACTCTCGTTGCCGCTAATCGCCACCTTCTTCTTACCCTTGCTTTTTGTTGGAGTCTGACAAAGACATTAACACCTAATGGATCCGAGGACAAACAGGTTCCTTACCGGCTTGTCGTCATCACCGGCATCCTCTCTCGTGTGCTCTTTGCCCTTCAGGGACCGCTGTCAACGGCCGCCATTAATACCTTACCAGTCGAAACAAAACCACTGAGCTTACCTTGGGAATCGTCATCATTTGTGGCCTTGTACCAGCCGCCTGTGTTGGAGTCTTTGGAGTTAACGGTAACACGGGCGACTCTGCTCCCGCATTACCAGCTGACTCTCCCTGCCAGCTCGAGCCCTCCCTGCGGTCCTCCCTTGCCCTTGTACTGGCCGATGCCAATGGGTCCTTGATTGGATGCTGAAAGAAGAATTGGTCATTAAAGGACAGTTCTTCAAATAACTAGGCAAACCCTTAACAATACCGCTAGAGCTCTTAGCGACACCGTTAGCACTTACCACCATCGAGGCCTCCGCAATCTCCTCCACCTCCATCTCTCCTGCTGGCTGCTCACTCTTCACGTCACCGTTAGCATACTGAATGCGCCGTTAAGAAAAGAACTTACAAAATGCTTGTCAAAAGGCCGCATCCAGGCCTCCTCCTTGTACTTGGCGTATAATGCCCGGCACTCCTCCCCGACCGCCTCCTGCTCCACCCACGTGATGCCGCTGCCGCCGGCCAACTTGAACCAGTGCAGATATGTTGACAGAATCAAAGTAACCGCCGCTTGCAGGTTGGTTGTGAGCAGCGCGTGCCCCATCATTAAGACCTTTGGCACCTTTTCCAGAAAGTCCTGAGCCGCCGCCAGGCACGCAAAGGAGGCAGCGTATCTGAAGAAAGCGGGAGTCAACATGATGAAAGAAGATTGGGATGACAAAGTCCAAAAGGACCGCTGGAGTTTATTTATGATCTTTTGGTATGGCGCACAGACCAGGACCCCCTGCACGGACCACACTTAACGATCACGAGACTGCAAGGATTTTCCTTTGACTGGGGACAGTCAGTTTTTCAGTCAAGGGGAGATGATACAACCCAGTCAGTGCTGGCTGCCCGACACCGACAAGTCGAACCAAGCACGTGACCGCTACCAACCAACCGCTAACAACACCAACCGTTACCGACTTTTCCCTTAACGACCCATCCCACCTTCGACAATCCAGCCCCTCTCTATGGCCCCCAACCAGCGGCCATTGATCGATTGTAACCATGTTACTGATGACCCAACAATCGTAAACTTATTTTCATTAACAGTTTTCTCTTACAGTTTTCACTCTCGATCAACTTACAATTTTCTCATATCACTTACAATTTTCCTATTCAATAGTGGCTCCTGACATGCATTATCACATGCGACCACTATGCTTACTATCTCTTACTGGTTTCCCCTTTTATTGACTTACCTACCTATAAATACTGCCCTGTCAGTAGCTAAACATCATCGAATCGTACCAGAGTCTAGTCCCCGTTTCAGACTACACTTAAGATCTCGTTCACACTCTCGCTTCCTTAACGGCTGATTTGGGTTTACCCAGTCCAGTCTCCTTTGGTCTCCACGCTAAGCTTAACAGTATCATTAAACTTAGCACTTGTCGTCTTTGTCAAGCGCCATATGGGTGCCCTCGCTTTGCCTTTGTTAAGCACCATATGGGTGCTCTCGGTTCGCCTTCGTTAATGCTAGCGCTTACAGCTAGCGACTTGTATATTTCCGTTAACTCTTCCTAAATTCCTTAATGACCTTCTGGGTCTTTGCAGATCTCTCCACCCACTGCGATTTGGTAGCGACACTAGCAGTCTCACCATTATCTCTTACCGCTCTCTCCCTCTTTCTTACCGACTCCAACCTCACAACTCCTTACCGAGTTTCTGGGACTTTGCTTGACTCCTCTCACACACACGTAACGCTACTACTTGCTAGCTATCCCTATCTAGCTGGTCTTGTTGGTTGTTTCCTGCATGGCAGCTAGGTGGCAAGTCAGTGCATCAGCGGATTATGTCCGGTGTTGAGCAGGAAGGATGTGGTCTGTGTTGCGGAATGCACATGGTTGTTGTACTGGAACTCTGCATCCAGGAGCAGCTCATCCCAGTCGTCTTGCCATTCACTGCAGAAGATGCGGAGGTACTGTTCTAGCTCCTGGTTGATGCACTCTGTCTGGCCATCTGACTGGGGGTGATATGCAGTGGAGGCCTGAAGCTTGATCCCCAACAGGCAGTACAGTTCCCTGGTGAATTCTGCAATGAACTGGGGACCTCAATCTGACACGAAGGCATCAGAGAGGCCATGCAACTTCCAGACATTTTTGCAGTACAGGTTGGCAGCACCCAGTGCAGAGCATGTGGTAGTGGTGGGGACAAAGTGCGCTCTCTTTCCTATGCTGTCCACAACCACCATGACAGCATCATAGCCATGCACATCTGGCAGTTCTGAGATGAAGTCCACTGAGACCATGCTCCACCTTTCTTCAGGAATAAGAAGAGGGTGCAGCTCACTCATTGGCACCTGCCAGAGGGCTTGGTTCCAAGGCACATGTCACAAGTGCTGGTGTAGGCACCAATATAGCGTGACATCTGGGGCCACCAGTAGTTGCGTGACACCAGTTCCAGAGTCTTCCAGCATCCTGGGTGCCCTGCCACTTTGGAATCATGGTGCTGCTGTACAATCCGCTGCCTCAGTTCTGGGTCATTTGGCACATAGATGTGTCCCCAGAACATTAGAATCCCTTGGTCCAATCGCCACTCCTGACTGTGAATGGAACGGGTCCTGTCTGTTGGCCTGCCTTGAGCGTTGCTGCTGCTTTAGCCACCACATCCTCATGGAGTCCTTCTCGGTTGCCCTTCTGTATATCTGCCAGAATGGATACCTCTTCACCCTGGATCGTGCCCAAATTGCAAACAGCTCCGGCCTGAGCAGGACAATATTGTCATTGTCTCCTGCTCCAGTCCTGTGGTCTGCCTGACGTGACAATGCATCTGGCTTACCCATACTCCAACCTGGCCTGTGATGAAGTGTGAAGTCAAAGTTTCCCAGGTAGAGGGACCAGCGGGCCTGTCATTGGTTGAGCTTTTTTGCGGTGCGGAAGTACTCTAGGTTCTTGTGATCTGTCCAGACCTCAAACTGATGCCGGGCCCCTTCTAAGAAATGATGCCACTCTTCAAAGGAATGGATGATTGCCAGCATCTCTTTGTCATGGATCTCGTAGTTACACTCCACAGCATTGAGACTCTTGGAATAGAATGCAATGGGGTGCCATTTCCCATCCTCCTTAGACTGCTGGGAGAGGACAGCTCCAGTGGCAAAGTCTGAGCTGTCCACCTCTACATGGAATGGCAGGCTGTCATCCGGGGAGATGAGAACTGGTTGGGAGGTCACTGCACATTTCAGAGTCTCAAAGGCTGTTTGCTGAGCGTCTGTCCACTGCCAAGGCTGGTCATTTGAAGTCAGGTCAAAGAGAGGGTGGGCATAATGAGAGAAGTCCTGGAAGAACCGCCAGTAGAAGTTGGTGAACCCTAGGAAAGATTGGACCTCCTTCTTGTTCTGAGGTGCTGGCCAGTCTGCTACTCCAGCCACCTTCACTGGGTCCATCTCTGTTGTTCCATGTGAGATGATGAGTCCAAGGTATTCCACTCAGGTCTGCTCAAACTCGCACTTCTCAGGTTTGAGATAGAGCTGGTGTTGGCGGAGTCATTCCAGAACCAAGCATACAATGTGGTGGTGCTCCTCTTGGGTCTTGGTAAAGATGAGGATGTCATTGAGGTACACACACACCACTCCTTCTGCAATGAGGTCACAGAAGATGTCATCCATCATGGTCTGGAATGTAGCTGGGCTATTGGTGAGGCCAAAGAACATGACCAGCGGTTCAAACAGCCCGCAATTTGTCCAGAATGCAGCCTTCCACTCATCTCCTTCCTTGATGCACACGTTGTTATAGCCCCAGCGGACATCTAACTTGGTGAAATACCACGTATCTCGGAGGTTATTGACAAGCTCGGAGATGAGGGGGAGGGGGTAGTGATTCTTGACAGTGAGGGCGTTCAGCACACAATAGTCCTGCACCAGTCGGAGGGAGCCGTCCTCCTTTTTGATGGAGAAGATGGGGGAAGCCATGGGTGACTTGGAAGGGCGAATTCTACCAGACTCAAGGTTCTCCTGGAGGAAGGCATCCAGCTCATCCTGCTCCTTTGGCACAAGTGGGTAGACCTTGCAGTTTGAGGGCTCTGCATCAGGAACTAACTCTATGGCATGATCCCACTGCTTGCACTCTGGGAGGGAGTCAAAGGAGGTCTTGGAGAACATGTCTTCAAAGTCATGAAGGTAGTCCGGTATGGCATCTCAGAAGGACTTTGGTTGCACGTTCTGGGTGAAGGCCTCCACCAGATGCTGTGACATGGTCTGACTGGCACGGACCTCCACAACATCCAATGATTGGGGTGGCAAGGCGGCGAGGATCTGGTCACCCTCTTCAATGACTTTGTCAGGAGTGTCAGGCTCTGGGTTTCCCAGTAGGCTGCTATTGCCAGCCTGTTCCGGTTTGAGGTCTCCTCTATCCCTACAAGCATCCTTGTGAGGGGCCTCCTTACGGAATGCTAAGGGAGGAGGGTCCAACAGGTCTAGGTCAGGGCAGGGCAAGGGACCCCATTGGCAGGCTTGGACTGAGGCTCACTCTCAGGCATGTGCACAACATTCCAATTGGGCTTCCTCTGCACATGTAGAGCATTGATGTGGACATTGACTCATTTTGACTTTCCCAGTAGACCAGTCAATATCCAAGTTATGCAGGTGCAGCCAGGTGTAGCCTAGGATGATATCCTGCTTCCCTAGACTAGTGACAGCAAACACTGCCCGTTCTGCATGGTTGTGATAGTGGAGGATACACTCTGTCACACACCGGATAGAGCCAGCTTCATTGAAGGTACCGTCAATGTTGTATACCAGAATGAGTCGGGTCAATGGTCAGGTGGTCAGCTGATGCCTCTTGACAAATGCAATGTCCATGAAGAGTCCAGTGGCCCCACTATCCAGAAGAGCCTGGACTCACTATGTACACTGCATATCCGTAGTCTCTATCTCTACCTCCAGAGAGAGGATGGAAGCCACTGTGTACTTGTGCGGAAGATGGCGTTCCCAGCTGGGAAGGCGCACCCGGGGAGGAGGATGAGCTTTGGCTGGTGTAGGAGGAAGAGGGGGTAGTACGGCTGCGGAGGTCTCAACCGATTTGCATGCAGAAGAATCAAAAGAGGGAACTGTATTAAACAATTCTATGGGCAAACATGCAAAGTGGTTAGAGCTAGGCAGTGGAGGCATATGGTCTATCCACTGCAATGCTAAAAATCCTCTGGCACATCCTCCTCTCCATCCTTTGATGTCTTATCCATCACCTCGGGGGAAGGTATGCCTACAGCATCCTTTGCAGCCAGGAGCTCCATAATGAGCACGTCCCATTTGTCGGCTAACAGATAGTGCACATCAAGCCCTTCTGGACAGCTGCAAGCCCAGTGCCCAGGCTTCCCGCAACGGCGGCACACAGAAGGAGGAACTCCTCCCTTCCTTCTAGCAGCATCAATGTCCATGGGCACTCCCATGGAGATCTTTGCTGGTGGCGTTGCTGCGGGGGCCCAGGGTGCCAGGCCTCATATGGTGGGGACGGCTGCGGGGACCGGGAGTGGGGCTGGTGCCCAGCAAGCAGGAGGTTTAGCAGGGAAAGGGGGCGGCACTTGGGGGCGTGACTGAAAGGCATGGAATGTCTCAAACTGTCAGTCAGCATGGGCATTCCGATCCACTAGACGCACCGTTGCAATCCAGCCCTCTATGTCCTCATCCCCAGGGCGTCCATCTACCATGCCATCAATCCATTGATGGATCAATGGTTCAAGCCCACATCAGAAATGGAGAACCAGCTGTGTGGACCTGGGGAACCCCAAACAACGAACCAGCTGCTTGAACCCGTTGATATAGGTGTCAAGAGTACGGCCCTGCTGGTGATAAGAGGTGCCCTCTAGTGTGAGGGCGGCGCGTTGTGCCTTGTCAGGGTGCATGAACTCAGAGAAACGCAGCCCAGTCTGGAAACATATTTGCGTCATCCTCCAGAATCTCCTGCGCCAAATTGGCTGAGCACCCAGCATTCATATAGGATAATGCCCACTTGATCATCTGTGTTGGATCGCTGAAGGAGGAGGTGTGCAAGCTAATATATAGCTTGCAGGCAGTCAGGAATTGATGTCCTTGAGCTCAGTCTCCATTGAAAGAGGGAGGAGGGGTGGCCTTGATTGCGGACAAGGGCTTGGAGACAATCGTTGTCGCAACAGGGGGCAGCAGGGTGACGGCCGCTGTGGGGAGGACTCCTGTGGGGGGATGGTCTGGAGTCGGCAATAGGGGGGCGTTGGAGATGACAGCAGGGCTAGGGGTGACCCCTAGTGAAGTGGAGCGCATGGAGGAAAGGAGTTCTTCAAGCTGAGCCTGCATGGTAGAGAGCTGGTGAGAGAGAGCAAGTTGGGTGGTGTTGGAGGTGGAAAAGCCCTGTTCTACAGCCTGTAACCGAGCATAGGCATCATCCTGAGCAGGCACAGGGGTGCCTGGAGCAGGAGGAAGGTCTGAGGCTGAGGTGGCAGGCATGGTAGAGAAGGGACCAAAAAAGGACTGGTGGGGGAGCTAGCAGACAGGAGTGGGGCCCTGGAGGCAGAAAGGAGGCAGACAGGGGAGCACAACTGCTTGGGTGAACCCAGACCAGTTAAGAGAGACTTATACTGCTGTAAGGGCAACCTCAGAGAGCTGTGGAACTCACACAACTGGCAGAGGGATATCCAAAGATGTATTAGCAAGTAGCTACAGCGTACAGGGCTAGCTACCCACCTGGCAGAGGGATATCCAAAGAGAATAAGTTTGAGGAGTCCCTATGCCAGGATGTGGACGCTTCTGGGGCCCCAGAAGCGTGGGAATCAACTGTATAGTACACATAAGCCACTGAAAAAGAAGTGTGGGAATAAAAGATGAAAAACTCGGACATTGCCAGAGAATGGATTGGTAATGTCCATCAGGTGACTCTGGCAAGTCAGGTGGTCAGAAAAGGGTCAGATGACCAGGAAGAGATCAGATGACCTTGAGAACAATGTCAGGTGATCAGAAATGCAGACACAATATGTACAGAGAATATCTAAAGGGAAGAAGAAGAGAAAAGGACGGGGAAAAAGGAAAGGAAACAGGAGAAAGGAGACAAGAGGGAATGGGCTCAAGAAGGGATGTCCCCTTACAGCCTGTACCTCAAACCAAACCACAATGAGTAAAAACAACAAACTCAGCATGTAAAACAGCAAAATAAGTGACATGCCATATTATGATCAAGGGGATAGCCAATGAGTGGCAGTGCTCAGCAAAAGACAAAGATCTTGGGGCTTGTCCCGAGATCAAACTCCATCCAATCTGACATCAGTCATCAAAGCTATCCCCAAATGATGACATACCATTTACAATGACACCAAACCCACGTCCTCAGCACCTCAACACAACTTACCATGTACCATGCCAGCAAACCCAATCCTACTGACCAACGCAAAGGGGATGTCGATGGATGAGGGAAGTGAACAAGGAACACATGCCAGGCCAAGGAGTGAAATTCATCGGACCAAGCCAACCCAACTACTGGCTGGCAGCAGCAAAAATCCACTAGAAAATCATGCTGGTT
Organism: Termitomyces sp. MG145; assembly: GCA_003313055.1. Classification (NCBI taxonomy): domain Eukaryota; kingdom Fungi; phylum Basidiomycota; class Agaricomycetes; order Agaricales; family Lyophyllaceae; genus Termitomyces; species Termitomyces sp. MG145. The sequence goes on along the minus strand of QGOB01001142.1, from coordinate 13,066 downwards.
AGTGTAGTCCATGTGTGGAGGGAAGGGTATAAAGGGAAGGGGAAAAGGGAGGAGAAGGCAAGCAATTGTGCATGGCTCAAAGTCCCCAGGGAGTGGACATCTTAGGCCAAATGCGAGAACTTCAAATTAAATTGGGTTTTTAATTATTAATTTTTAAAATTGAACCTTTTTCAGTTAGTTTTGCCATGTGGAATCAATCAATAAAAATTACATTATACTTTAAAAAGTGTTATTGAGTTGTTGAGATGCCCAATGCAACTTACTGCAAGTATGCTACCAAAAGCATTCCAACAGGGCAGCCCTCATAGTGAATAGACCATGATGTCCAAGGTCATTGTGCATGGCATGTAGAATACGAAGTCATGAGTTGGTCAGTATGAAGAGCTTATGTTCACCATTATGATTGCATCACCAAAGCTTGCCATTAGCAAGGAAGAATCTGCTAGCATAGTGAAGGAAGGTGGCAAGGGCTTTGTTGTTAAGGCCCAGCAGTCACTTGAAGTCGGTAAGCCATTGCTTAACGAGTTGGACTCTTTGGTCACCAGCAAGGGCCTTGGGGGAACATGGGATGTTGTTGTAGGAAATGGGACTGGTAACGGCTGGGGACAATACTTTGATAAATGGAGCAGTATTGTTAACGAATGTCGCTAGAGTCGGGAGGTAATGGGCAAATGGGGGTAAACAAATGGCAGTAGAGGCAGATTGGGCAATAACTGGACATGGTGCATGAATCCATGCATACGGTTGATCCAATCTTTGAAGATGTTGTTGTTGGTATCATCTGGGGGAGGGTCGGTAGGCTGTAATGGTTGTCACGAGAGTCTGTCAGGTCCATGGAAAGTTCCCTTAACGTGTATGAGCTCAAAGTGGAACATAAGAATACCCATAATCCAGCGGTTCATACTAGCAGAGGGCTGTATGTTGGGGTTCTGTAGCATACCTTTAATGTAGTGGGTGTCAACTTCAATGATGAGGTTCCTGATGCCTAAGAAGTACATGTGTAGCGCCTGCAAGGCCCAGTACAAACCGTAAGGCTTGAGCTTGGGCTGACTGAAGCAAGCTTTGCATTTGTTAAGGGTAATAGAGCTGAAACGGTTATAGCAATGTTGTTTGTGGTTGTTGGTAGTGCACTAGCAAAGATAGAAACTGACCACTATGTAGGAAGTGTCAACTGCTAAGATAACAGGATTGTCGGATTTGTAGTCAATAGAAACAAGGGGTTTGGCATCATGTAAAGCCTTAACAAGGTCTTTCTGGGCATTAAGCTGGTCTGGTCCAAATTTGAAGGGGACTCCAGTGTGGGTGAGCTTCATTAGATGGTGAGCATGATGGGCAAAGTTCTTAACAAACATTTGGAGGACTCCAATGGTGCCTAGGAAGGCATGGACTTTGGTTAATGACTGACAAGGGCCCCAGCAGTCCAATAGTGCTAAACAGTTTTTGTCAGGGACTCAACCATCAGGAGTACAAACGTGGCCAAGGATCTTGAAGGTAGGCGTGCAAAGGACCAGCTTATGACTAGAGAAGGTACCACCACAGTACTTCATCTGCTGAAGGACACAGTTCAAGAGTTCAAAGAACTCCCAAAGTGCTAAACAAATGTTGGGGTTGTCGGGATGCTTAGCTGGTGTGCCATTAACGAGTTTCCAGTCCTTCGAGCCTTTAATGCCAACATCATCAATGAAGCTGAGAGTGTTATGGGGGATCTCGGGCTGGAGGATGTAAGTGACATTGTCATGGAAGATGGGTACAGCATTAGTCCATCCCATCGGTAGCATTACTAAATGGAGGGTGCAAAATGGTGTCTGGAAAGTTGTTAAGTCATGGGAGGCAGGATTGATAACGCACTCGTCATAGCCGACATATAGGTCAAGGGTGGCGCTGCAAATGTGGCCAGTGAAGGATTCGGCAACGTGGTCAGAGAAAGGGGGAACTCCAGAGTGGCGGATAGTGACTTGGTTTAACAGTTTAAGGCTGTGAACTAGGCAAAATTTACCATTTTTCTTCAAGACATAGAACCAGCAAGACTGGTAAGCAGAGTTCAAAGGTTCATAAATGCCTGCTTGGATCTTGCTATGGATGATTTCGCAGATCTCCTTCTCAAGGCCTGGCAGTATTGGTTGGTTATGCTGGACCCAAGGAACATGAGGAATTGTTGGTATGCAAATGGGAGGGAAGAAGTCAGGTTGTAGGCTACCTCTTTCAGAGTCTTCCTGAGTGAAGGTGTTTTGTTACTTAGCAACAAGGTCCATGAGTACATTAAGTTCAGCTTGGGTAAGAAAACCAGTATTGTGTTCCTTAACAAAAGTCGCTTTCCAGTCTTTGGTAAAGTGAGATGTTGGTACATAGGGAAGGGGATGAGGATCAAGCTTGAGTATGTTTGCTAAGGAGTCACCAAGGATGTGTCATTCGATTCAAAAGTCTTTGCTGACCTGGCTAGCAATGGGCTTGGTCTTCAAAGCAACTGGCTTGTATTTCTTCTTGACTTGGACTCCTTTGTGTTTTGGCTTGGTGGTGGCGTAAATGGCTGGGAAAGGGATGTTAACATAAACAGGGGTGGAAGGGGTAGGCCAAGAATCAAGGAATAGGAAAGACTAGTAGAAACAAAGTAAGAGCATGGTGGGATAACGGTCTTGGTAAGGTCACTAGCAGTTGCATATAAATAAGCAAGAGCAAGATTGTTAGTAACTGTTTTTGGGTTTTCTAATATTTTGGGATTGAGTGGGGTATGTGATTGCACTATAACAGAGTGCTTTTAGTGGTCATATTTGAGGATGACCGCTAAGTCTTCTTCAAAGTCATTAACTGTGGAGGTGGTGGCAAAAGCAACAGGGCGGCCCTGCATTATACTTGGGCTGAACCTTCTGTTGCTTGTGCTGACCGCAAGGAAACTTAGGGATGGTGCGACAAAGTCCAGTATTGGGGTCCATTATCATTATCGTGGTTTCCGTTTTGCTAAGGATGTTGATAGTACTCTTGGTTAAAACATCAAAGAGGTGACCAAGCAGAATATTGTAAGCAGGTGAGCATATGTAGAACATGGATCTGAAGGTATAATGTGATACTGCCAACGGTGCAGGGTACGTTACAAGCTAGACCGAGAGACTTGTCCATAATACTGTTAGTGCTCTGCATGTTCAGAATTATGCTGGGATTGTAGGAGATGCCGAGATAGTTAGCAACTTTGGCAGATATGGAGATGATCTGGGAGCCACTATCTGCTATACATTTGATTTCCTTGTGGTTATTGACCAGGAGCATGATGGACCAAATTGCCTGAGATTCCTGAGCGACCGTTAGTGTAACCGGCTTCTTGCCAGGCAGTAGAGACTTGATATATACCTTGATGGGATCTATCAAGGTGACCTGGGCTCTAGTGGTGTTGGTAAGCAATGAGTTGGTAGCGAGGGTGTTGTTAAGAGCAAATGAAGCATCGTCAAAGACATCAGTGGATTCTTGAAAAGTGGTAATGTTAGGAGGCGCGGTTTGTTTAGGCATAACAACATTTCTGAACTGGTTTTGGATGTCATTAGATAGCAAGCAGAGTTTGCTGACAGAGACAGTAAGCTTGGTCTGGAGTACTTGGTCGAAAACCTGCTTTGACTGTTCGATGTCGTAGATGGAGGCCATACTTTGGTAAGCAGAGTCTGGGCATTTGTCTGGGGCGCCAAAGTTTCAATTGGTTGGGGGCTGATAGTGAGACAAGATACCAGAATAAGGGTGGACAAGGGGATTGACTATGGGGACATTGTTAACAACAGGAGGCTCAGGAGCTTTAGCAGTACCGGTAGCAGGGGCTGGGGGCAGATTGTTTGTTAGCAGCAGGGGAACTGGCAGGAGTGGAGTTGTTAGTGGCTTTGGGAGGGACCAGTTGATATCCCTTGGTGCAAGGGATCTCAATACCATTGAAGACCTCTGCTGGGCAGCATAGGACGTAAAGTTCCCGTTCTAAAGCAGCAACACATTCTTCCCTGAATAACATTCCTGGGCTAGTGGTTTCTGGTTGAAGGACCTCATGAATAAACGTCTGGGACATGCCTTGGAGCTGATCCGCATCTGGGTTAGCGTTAGTGCCAAGGCAGCTGGTAAGAAGCTGGTTGGAGTTCAGCCTGTGTCATTTGCCAATGCATTCAATATAGAGCCATTTGCCAATGTAGTTGGGGATCATAGTGCCAGACGGTAAGACCACTTTGCCTTCGTGATTCCGACAGATCTTGCCTTGACCAATAAAGCTTTCCAGCTTAATGCAATTGTCTTGTATCATGGTATGACCGGTTTTGCCACAGAAGTGGCAGCTGTTGCTAGGGGGTTGAGAGGTGCAGGACTGAGAGCTGTTACTGGCAGTCAATGCAGCCATCTTTTCCTCCATGCATGCCAGAGCGTTAACGATAGCAGCAGCGGCGATGTCAAGAGGTTCCTTTTTAATGATAGTAGTCGGTATGGGGGCAGCGGTGTTAATGGTGGGAGTTTTTGCATTAGCAGTTGTCAGTTTCTTTGAGGTCATGGCAGTGTTGGTACCTTTTAGAACCCATTTGGCAGCTTCAAAGACTTGGTCTACCTCATAGGAGTCCTCTGGGTGATGGTCAGGAAGGGTGATTTCTAAATGGCGGACAAGTTTGGACCATAGCAAAGTCAGTATGCCTTGCTGGAATAAACTGCGTTCCTCATTTTGGTAGATCTTGCCTTTAGCCAGAAGCCAATGTGCCAGGCACTGGAAGTCCCTATAGTAATCCGAGAAGTGTCCAAGAGTAGTGATACTGGCAGAGAAGGTCTGATTAACAAGTCACTCAAGGTCCTGGAGGGTGTAATGGGCGGATTCCTCAGCTCCAGGGTATAAACAAAAGACCACTATCTTCCACTTGGCATAGGTATGTTTGCTAAACTCTGGCAAGTCAAGCCAGGTCTCCATGGTATCATACGACACATACTGAGCGCTGTATTCCTTTTTCTGGTTATTGTTGTTAACGGTGCAGTCTGCTAAGAGATATTCAAGCTTGTGGAAGGACTGGGCAAGCTCTTGAGGGCAACTCTTGTCCCATTATTTAGGTGCAGTAGAGTCGTTACAGGGTAGCATATGGCAGGAAAGACGGGCGTCACCCATAGCAGTAATGCTAATGGCTGTCAGTAAAGGTATGGTAGGTTGAACTGCAAAGTAGGGATTGAGAGATAATGGAGGTAGCGGTGCGTCAAGGAAGTTGTCAATGTGATGGCCTGGGAAGTTCTCTAGGAGTTCGTTAATGTTGAGAAGTTCCCTAGCAGTAGCAAGTTCCTCTTCAAGGTTACAAGGCGGAGTCGTTAACAGTGTTAACAGCAAGGAGGGATGGATATCAAAAGGGATAATGGGGAGCAAAGTTTTGGTAACAAGATGTAAGCAGTTTTTGGCCTGGAGGTGAGTTTCTGGTGGAATTTTGCTATAGAACCCCTTGCGGTGGGCTCCAAAATGATGCGCTGACTTGCCGCCTAGCTGCTGTGCAGAAAACAACCAACAAGACCAACTAGATAGGGTAGCTAGCAAGTAGTAGCATTACATGTGTGTGAGAGGAGTCAAGCAAAGTCCCAGAAACCTGGTAGGGAGTTGTAAGGTTGGGGTTAGTAAGGCAGTGAGGCGAACGGTGCTGCCATTAGTGTCGCTACCAAATTGCAGCAATTTTGGGAGATCTGTGAAGACCCAGAAGGTCGTTAAGAAGTGGAGGAGGAGTTTAATGGAGATATACAAGTCGCTAGCCATAGGTGCTAGCGTTAACAAAGGCTTGACTAGGGAACCTGTATGGTGCTTAACAAAGGCAAAACAAGGGCGCCCGTATAGCATGTAACAAAGGCGACGAGGGCTAAGATTAACGATACTGTTAAGCTGAGCAAGTGAACAAAGGGAGGCTGGACTGGGTAAACCCAAATCAGCTGGTAACAAAGCGAGAGCGAGAAAGAGATCTGAAGCATAGTCTGAAGCAGGGGCTAGACTTTAGTATGATTTGATGATATTTAGCTACTGACAGGACAGTATTTATAGGTATGTAATGTAGCAAAAGGAGAAACCAGTAAGAGAGTAAGTGTAGCAGTCACATGTGATAGCACATGTCAGAGGCCACTATTGAATAGGAAAATTGTAAGTAATATGAGAAAATTGTAAGTAGATCGAGAAAGAAAATTGTAAGTGAAAATTGTAAGTGAAAATAAATTTATGATTGTTGGGTCATTAGTAATGTGGTTACAATCAATTGTCAGTTGCCGGTCGGGGGCCATAGAAGGAGTTGGATTGTCCAAGGTCAGCTCAGTCATTAAGGCAATAGTCAGTAACAGTCGGTGTTGTTAACGGTCACGTGCCAGTGTCCCATGCTTGGTTTGACTTGTCGGTGTCAGGCAGCCAGCACTGACTGGTCATATCACAGGACACACTGATGATGGGGTCATGGTCAACATGACAGCCTATGTAAAATAACATAATCTGAGGTCCCTGTCAAAGTCATAGATATCAATAATAGTAGAACCTCTCTTGGACTGGTACCATGTGGCACCCCTACTAGGACCCTGAAAAAATTGTTGATAAGACAATTTTGGAGAGCACTGAATCTGATTCTGTGTAGAGCCTTAGCACTAATACCGCTCATCTGCATCAGTCCAAGAGAGATAGAGACCATCCACATTGCTCTGCCATAAAGAGATGGCCCCTCCAAGCTCAACAGGGAAACCTCAGTTAGCTAAAGATAAACAGCAATAGACCATGACAGCAGTGGAGCAGAAAAAAGCAATGAGCACTAAAGCTAATACTAACAATAAAATCACAGACTACATGAGGTGAGAGACTAGACTGTCCAGGAGGAGGGATGATGAAGCAAGAAAAGGAGGGCCTACACTAAGATGGGTAGACAGCCTGATGGAGGAAAATATTGAGGATACAGATTATGATGAAGTCCAAGCCAAAGTTCTGATAGCTGAGGAAGGTAAGTCATGGCTATATGCAATGGGGCTGATTGAGCCTGACAGTGCAATCATGACAAAAACTCTGGCATGAATCCTGGACACTGTAGCTGACTCAGGAGTATTCAGAGACAGAGAGGCAGCAAAGATGAAAGTGACTATACAGGCAACAGCAACAGTGGAAATAATCAGCATGAGCATCAAGGAAATAATAAGCAGCACAAAATCATATAGTGAGGTGCTGAAAACAGGGGCAGGCCCAGGCCTTACCTGCTTCAAGAAGAATACAGCCTGAGGATCAGAGCAAGAGAGGCCTTAAGGAAAAGGCAAGTACTAGTGGACATCAAGCAAAATGAAGACAACTTGCATAAAATGAAAATCAAGAACATATCAATAGCTGGTCTAATAGGAGAACTGAACAAGCACCTTGACAGCATTGAGAACAACAATGATCACAACTTGAAGGCAATTACAAAATTGAGTAACAGAGGCCTACTAATACAGATGTAAGACAAGAGTGGAGCAGAATAGATGAAGAACAAGTCAAACAAGGTGGAAGAAGTGATAGGGATGGGGGCAAGAATAGAGAAACATATGCTTCCAGCCATTATAAAGTTTGTCCCCATCATACTTGACCCAGAATCAGAGGCAGAGAGGGCAGAAATTGAAGAAACAAGCAATCTTACCAAAGGAGCATTGACCTTGATTAAATGGATCAAACCAATACAGGACAGAGTGCCAGGTCAGGTAGTAGCCCACATTATGGCAAGATTCAGCAATGAAGATCAAAGGAATAAGGCAGTAGTACAAGGACTATACATGCACAATTCAAGGGTAATTGTTGAGAAGCAAGGGAAAGAACCACTGAGGTGTTACAAACACATGGCAGCACACTGTGTCAGGACAGAAAGGTGCACAAGATGTGGGGATGCACATCCAAGCAAAGGATGCAACAACCTGCTAAGATGTGTTTCATGCAGCCTCACAGGTCCCTCAAGCTACTCATGGAAATGTGCAGTTTTCCAACAAGTAAGTGCAATGATGGATAACCATCTTCTCAAAAACATGATGCTATATTACCCTACAGGAGAGAAGTGGACACACTAGGGAGTGTCTGAAGGGTTGATAACCTACAGGAGAAGAGAGCAGCAATCAAGAGAAATGAGAGATCCAACTCAACTAACATTCAGACCCTTACTCAGTCCTAGCATGGATACATCAAGCTAGGAACAACTAGGACCTCAACACCATGGAATGATACTGAGACAAAAGAAACATCAAGGAGCCTAGACAGGAATATCTATCTCAACATCCCTGACATGCGAGCAGCTCCCTGCCTGCACTCCTCACTATGAAATGCAAAAAAAAACAAACCAGAAGCATCAGAGATTATGGCTTTGGCAACAGAATGTGGCAAAATCAAGAAAGGCACAATTCAACCTACTGAACTCAAACACACTGCACAAGGAATGAGATATAATACTCTTGCAAGAAGCATACCTTGACCAGCTAAATAACACATGGACAAGCTCAGCCTTGTGAGTGATTTATCTGACTTTACATTTAACTGATATAGCACAAACTAAATTGATAATGCTGATCAACAAATTGATAGACTACAAATAGCAGGAGCACCAGACATCACAGCCATTCAGATTGAAAGAAGATTTGAGAAGATATCAGTCTTCAACATATACAATGATTGTGAACATGACAATAGCATGGATGCCCTAAGAGGCTATCTGGCCTACAATCAGGACAACCTAATGGCTAAGATGACTGATTACATGATATGGGCAGGTGACTTTAACAGGCATCATCCATTATGAGACCATGAGAGCAACAGTCACCTTTACATGATGGCAACAGACAAGGGGGCACAGACAATCATAACAATGGCAGCAGACTATGACATGTCAATGCTCCTGCTAAGAGGATCAACACATTGTGAGCATGCAGAATGGGCAACTGGATGAGACTGGACAACATTTTTGGGAGCAGCAATATGGAGGAATATGTCATCAGATGCAATGCATCACCAAGGGACCAAGGCCCATGCACAGACCACATCCCTATACTGACAGTATTTGACATACCAGTACAAAAGAAACAATAGAGCCAACAAGGGATTACTGAGCCATGGACTGGGGGCAAGTTTGCACTAGACCTCAAGGCCAGGCTGACTGCCAGCAACTTCTCTAAGCCAAGGCCTATAGCATCAGATCAAGACTTTCAGAGTTTGACAGAACAACTCATCAAGGTTCTACAAGATTTGATCACAAAGGTAGTACCACTGACAAAACCTACAATACACTCAAAGAGGTGGTGGTCAAAAGAGCTGGATGAGGCTAGAAAAAGGATGAACAAGCTAAGTGAAAAGGCACACAGATATGAAGCATTAGAAAGACAAGCTCTGAGAAGAACAGAAGAAGTATGTGGATGCAATGCAAAAGGCCCAAACAAAGCATTAGAAAGACTTTCTCACCAACATGTTGAAACAGGAGCTGTGGATAGCAAACAAATACATGTTGAACCTAATGACAGATGGTGGCCAGACTAGTATTTTAACTCTGAAGCACAATGTAACAAGAGCACTCATTACATACCTATTCATGGATAATTAATTATTATGTAAATTACCTAATTAATTTTATGTATTTATATATTAAGGTTACACTTACATATAAAAGCTTTATTTTCGCACACTGTAGGCAGACCCAATAGACAGGTTCTGACTTACAGCCTTGTGTGTGTTAGGCTATGTAGTGTAAAGTGTTACATTTTTTAAGTCAACTTGCATTGACTACTGCCTTTGGTGAACAACTGAACTTTTGCTGAAAAAGTTCTCATCATCAGTGATACTATCATAACATTATTGGACAGCATTATAAAAAGATAACCCAGGACAGGAAATGTCCAAGGAGGATGCAGCAGCCAGGGAAGATGCTGGGCACCTTGGCATATGGAGCACTGTCTGGTGCTCTAGAAGGAGATACTCTAAGAGGAGTAATGGTGGATGCCATGTCACACACATACATGGGTCTGGCAGAAGCTGTGATGCTAGGTGGGCGTTTGTTACAACCCTAGTGAGACCACCTAGTAGTGGTCAATGACCTGGATGCAGGAGTGAGGTAGGTGAGAGCCTAGCCAGCACAAGCCAGGACTTAGGTCAGCCAGAGCTTGATACAAGCTCAGGGGCTGGTCCTGTTATAACAGCAGCCAGATGATGGAGACCTGAGTTCTCAGCACATATCAAGACAATCTTAGAGGATACATCTGAATTGTCAGGTGATGATTGCAATAGCTCAGAGATGAGGAATGGCATGAGATGATCATATCATCCTCCAGCAGTTCTGCAATGGGGACTTGAAGGACTACAGACATCAAAATAGTACTCATATTCTATGCCATGTTGTCTGTGGGCTCTACAGGACCAGCTCAGAGCAAAAACTGATTGCTATGTGTGGGCCAAGTGGTGGGGACTGTGTGTGGCTGATCAAGCTGCACTGTTGTTGTATGCATCCCAAAGAAGGATGGGACATTGTGTACAGCATTGGACATAAGACAGTGGAACAAGCACACAGTTAAGAATGTTACACCCTTATCTGACCAAGAGGTTATATGCAAAGATGTTGCATGGGTGAAAGTAAGGTCAACAATTGACTTCATGGATGCATATGAGCAAGTGAGGATATGTCTGTCAGACATACCCAAAACTGCTTTTATGACCATTACTGGAACATATTTTAGTAATATTATGCAGATCATAGACTGCAATGCACCCACAACATTCCAATGACTAATGATGTCCATCTTTCCAGACATCATTGGACAATGGATGCATATGTATCTTGACAATATATTTGTCTACCCTGACATGATTGAGGATCATGAAAAACACTTAGAAGTAGTTTTTAAAAGACTATACCAGAATAAGTTGTACCTCAAGTGGAAAAAATATGAGCTGTATGCCAAGCATGTAGAGTGCCTGGGTCATATAATTGACAATCAGGGGATACACCCTGATGTAACCAAGCTCAATAGGATCCAGGAATGGCACATTCCTAGAAACTATAATGACATTCAATGGTTTGTAGGACTGGTAAATTATATTAGCAATTTCTTGCCTGATATATCTGCTTACACTGGACCATTGATAGCCATGACCCAAAATGGGTTGCCATTTCAGTGGTGACCCCTGCACTAGCATTGCTTTGACATGATAAAATGTGTCTGTCATAAGATGCCAGTTATCAGGCCCATTGATTCTTGTAAAGAGGATCCTATATGGCTAATATGTGACACCTCCAAAAAAGGTGTCAGTGCAATGTATAGGCAGGGTCCAACATGGCAGGCATGTAGGCCTGCTGGCTTCATGTCAAAAAAGTTCACAAATGCCCAGCAGAATTATGCTGTGCATGAACTTGAGACATTAGCCATTTTAGAAGCTCTTCTCAAATGGGAAGACAAGCTTCTAGGCTATAAGATCCATGTAATCAAAGATCATAAAGTGCTTGAGTTTTTCAAAACTCAACAGATTCTCACTACACATCAGCGGTGGTGGATGGACTATCTGTTCAAATTCAACTTTGACATAACTTATGTCAAGAAGGAGCTCAGTAAGGTAGTGGACTGTTTGTCACACTACTATGAGAGTGATGTGGCCAAGGATGTACACCACATTTATGAGTATGTTAGTGCAAATGCATGGATAGACCTCCAAGGGAAATGATTTGCCCCCCTCAATGAGTAGAAGAACTCAGTTGTCAGATTGAACAACTGCAAGCATGTGCAGACCAGAACCTGGTCTGTCCCGGGCAAATGTGCAATAGAGAGGAGCATTGCAATCATGAGGCTCAAGCACTAGAAGCTGGCTGGTAGGAGGACAGTAATCCTCCTCTGGATGATGCTGAGGACAACAATGTTCAGCTAGGAGAAGCATTGGCCTCTCTAGAAATGTTACCATGTCCTTGGGAAGTCAAAGATGCAAAATGGTGTCATCAGATGAGTGCAAGGTATAGTAGAGACACCCTGTTCCACAAGATCCTCAAACAGCCAGAAGATTATAAAGCCTTCTAGGAGTCAAAGAATCTAATTTGGACAAGGAACGTAACTGGACTCAAGGTCTTATGTGTTTCTTGGGATTGGGCCCTGGTCACTCAGCTGTTAGAACAAGCTCATATGCTGTTGGGATGCTTTGATGCCCAATGTATGAGAGAATTTCTCTGTCAATGGTATTGGTAGCCCACTATGGTGGTGGACATGCAGGTATTTTGCAATACCTGTGAGATGTGTCAGCAATCAAAGGGAGTAAATCACCAGCCATCAGGGAAACTGCATTCTCTGCCTATACCAGTAAAACCATGGGATTCCAAAGGATTTAATTACCTTTGGGTGGTTATATGTCAAATGACTAGCATGAATCATCTCATACTGGTACATACAACTATGATGGCTTTAAAGCTGTCATGGATCTATCTTTGGGAGATAGTGAGGTTACATGGCCTCCCTAGCTCCATTGTAAGTGATTGTGATTCCAAGTTCATGTTTAAATGGTGGCATGAACTACACAAGTTGTTAGAAGCTAAGCTTCTAATGTCGACATCATTTCATCCTCAAACAAATTAGACAAATGGAGCATGCCAACCATAGCGTTGGCCAGATACTGAGGTCCATAGTATGGCCAGACCAATGCAATTGGGTCCAATTTCAACTGGGGGGACCCTACTATGACCTTTCCAGGACCTGATGCCAGCTTGGCCACCACCATTCACGTCCAACTCTAGACCACAAACAACCTGGCAACTCTGGAGCCCCCAACAACCCCAAAAAACAACTTCAGACCATCCCGGACTCCAACCCCACCATTGATCCCCTCCTTTCCCCCCAATATCCTCCAAAACCAGTATAAAGGCCCCTCCTATCCTGTCCCAGGCTGCAAGACACCCCTGTCACCAGCCCCTGGCAATGCACCTGCACCAGATAGCCTGAAGCCTCCCAACCCAGCCAACTTGGATATCAAAATCATAGGCCCAGAACCCTTTGCATACATCCTGCGAGATGGCACTCCTGTCAGGTCCCGCTGACAACGGGGGCTCAGCTACACTGGCAAGTCCTTACTAGGCGAGCTCGGGAGGCCAAGTATGGGTCC
>QGOB01001141.1:0-22420 GCA_003313055.1 Termitomyces sp. MG145 | reverse complement strand
AGCCTCCGTCGTCAGCGGGACCTGACATCTCTGAGGTCGCCCTTACAGCAGAATAAGTCTCTCTTAACTGGTCTGGGTTCACCCAAGCAGTTGTGCTCCCCTGTCTGCCTCCTTTCTGCCTCCAGAGCCCCACTCCTGCCTGCTAGCTCCCCCACCAGTCCTTTTTTGGTCTCTTCTCTACCATGCCTGCCACCCTAGCCTCAGACCTTCCTCCTGCCCCAAGCACCCCTGTTCTTGCTCAGGATGACGCCTATGCTTGGTTACAGGCTGTAGAACAGGGCCTTTCCACCTCCAACACCATCCAACTTACTCTCTCTCACCAGCTCTCTACCATGCAGGCTCAGCTTGAAGAACTCCTTTCCTCTATGCGCTCCGCTTCACTAGGGGTTGCCCCTAGCTCCACTGTCCTCTCCAATGCCCCCCTATTGCCGACTCCAGACCATCCCCCCACTGGAGTCCTCCCTGCAGCAGCCGTCACTCTGCTGCTCCCTGTTGTGACGACGATTGCCTCCAAGCTCTCGTCCGCAATCAAGGCTGCCCCTCCTCCCTCTTTTGATGGAGACCGAGCTCAAGGACGTCAATTCCTGACTGCCTGCAAGCTGTATATTAGCTTGCACACCTCCTCCTTCAATGATCCAATGCAGACAATCAAGTGGGCATTATCCTATATGAATGCTGGGCATGCGGCTGATTTAGCACAGGAGATTCTGGAAGACGACGCAAACATGTTTCTGGACTGGGCTACATCTGAGTCTTGGTTCCTCTCTGAGTTCACGCACCCCGATGAGGCACAATGCACCGCCCTCATGCTAGAGGGCACCTCTTATCACCAGCAGGGCCGTATCCTTGACACCTATATCGACAGGTTCAAGCAGCTAGTTCATCGTTCGGGGTTCCCCAGGTCTACACAGCTGGTTCTCCGTTTCCAGCGTGGGCTCAAACCATCGATCCGTAAACAGATTGATGGCATAGTAGATGGACACCCTGGGGATGAGTACATAGAGGGCTGGATTGCAACGGCGCGTCTGGTGGATCGGAACGTCCATGCTGACTGACAGTTTGAGACATTTCATGCCTTTTGGTTATGCCCTTCAATGCCGCCCCCTTTCCCTGCTAAACCTCCTGCTCGCTGGGCACCAGCCCCACTCCCAGTCCCTGCAGCTGCCCTCGCCATACAAGGCCCGGCACCCTGGGCCCTCGCAGCAACGCCAACAGCAAAGATCTCTATGGGAGTACCCATGGACATTGATGCTGTTAGAAGGAAGGGAGGAGTCCCTCCTTCTGTGTGCCGCTGTTGCAGGAAGCCTGGGCACTGGGCTCACAGCTGTCTAGAAGGGCTCGATGTGCGCTATCTGTCAGCCGACAAATGGGACGCGCTCATTATGGAGCTCCTGGCTGCAAAGGATGCTGCAAGCATACCTTCCCCCAAGGTGATGAATAAGATGTTGGAGGATGGAGAGGAGGACATGCTGGAGGATTTTTAGCATCACAGTGGATGGACCGTATGCCTTCACTGCCTAGCTCTAACCGCTTTGCATGTTTGCTCATAGAATCTTTTAATACAGTTTCTTCTCTTGATTCTTCTACATGCAAACTAGTTGAGACCTCCACAGCCATACTACCCCCTTTTCCTCCTACATCAGCCAAAGCTCATCATCCTCCCTGAGTGCACCTTCCCAGCTGGGAATGCTGTCTTCCACGCAAGTACACAGTGGCTTCCATCCCATCAGCTACCTCCCTCTCTTTGGAAGTAGAGATAGAGACTACAGATACACAGCATACACAGCAAGTCCAGGCTCTTCTAGATAGCAGGGCCACTGGACTTTTCATGGATGTCACGTTTGTCGAGAGGCATCAGCTGACCACCCAACCATTGACCCGACCCATTCTGGTATACAACATTGACGGTACCCTCAATAAAGCTGGCTCTATCCAGTGTGTGACAGAGTGTATCCTCCACTATCACAACCATGCAGAATGGGCAGTGTTTGCCGTCACTAGTTTAGGGAAGCAGGATATTATCCTAGGCTACACCTGGCTGTGCCTGCATAACCTGGATATTGACTGGTCTACTGGGGAAGTCAAAATGAGTCAATGTCCATGTCAATGCTCTACCTGTGTGGAGGAAGCCTGATCGGAACGTCGTGTGCATGCCCAAGAGTGAGCCTCAGTCTGAGCCTGCCAATGGGGTCCCTTGCCCTACCCTGACCTAGACTTGTTGGACCCTCTTCCCTTAGCATTCCCTTGTAAGGAGGCCCCTCACAAGGATGCTTATAGGGATAGAGGAGACCCCAAACTGGAACAGGCTGGCAGTAGCAGCCTACTGGAAACCTCAGAGCCTGACACTCCTGACGAAGTCATTGAGGAGGGTGACCGGATCCTCATCGCCTTGCCACCCTTATCATTGAACATTGTGGAGGTCCGTGCTAGTCAGACCACATCACAGCGTCTGGTGGAGGCCTTCACCCAGAACATGCAACCAAAGTCCTTCCAAGATGCCGTACCGGACTACCTTCATGACTTTGAAGACATGTTCTCCAAGACCTCCTTTGACTCCCTTCCAGAGCACAAGCAGTGGGATCATGCTATAGAGTTAGTTCCTGATGCAGAGCCCTCAAACTGCAAGGTCTATCCACTTGCGCCAAAGGAGCAGGATGAGCTGGATGCCTTCCTCCAGGAGAACCTCAAGTCTGGTAAAATTTGCCCTTCCAAGTCGTCCATGGCCTCCTCTGTCTTCTTCATCAAAAAGAAGGACAGCTTCCTCCAACTGGTGCAGGACTATTGTGTGCTGAATGCCCTCACTGTCAAGAATTGCTACGTACGCGGTGGCAACCGTAGCGCATAGTGGACATAGAAAAATCGTTGACAGTAGATGTAACACATAAGGGTTTACCCCCTCCCCCTCATCTCCAAGCTTGTCAATAACCTCCGAGATGCATGGTATTTCACCAAGTTAGATGTCCGCTGGGGCTATAACAATGTGCACATCAAGGAAGAAGATGAGTGGAAGGCCGCATTCCAGACAAATTGCAGGCTGTTTGAACTGCTGGTCATGTTCTTCGGCCTCACCAATAGCCCAGCTACATTCCAGACCATGATGAATGACATCTTCCGTGACCTCATTGTAGAAGGAGTGGTGTGTGTGTACTTCAATGACATCCTCATCTTTACCAAGACCCAAAAGGAAGCACTGCCACATTGTACACTTGGTTCTGGAACGACTCCGCCAACACCAGCTCTATCTCAAATCTGAGAAGTGCAAGTTTGAGCAGACCCAAGTGGAATACCTTGGACTCATGATCTCGCACAAAACAGCAGAGATGGACCCAGTGAAGGTAGCTGAAGTAGCAGACTGGCCAGCACCTTGGAACAAGAAGAAGGTCCAATCTTTCCTAGGGTTCACCAACTTCTACCAGCAGTTCATCCAAGACTTCTCTCATCATGTCTGCCCTCTCTTTGACCTGACTTCAAAGGACCAGCCTTGGCAGTGGACAGACGCTCAGCAAGCAAACAGCCTTCGAGACTCTGAAATGTGCAGTGACCTCCCAACCAGTTCTCATCTCCTTGGATGACAGCCTGCCATTCCGTGTAGAGGCAGACAGCTCAGACTTTGCCACTGAAGCTGTCCTCCCCCAGCAGTCTAAGGAGGATGGGAAATGGCACCCCATTGCATTCTATTCTAAGAGTCTCAATGCTGTGGAGCGTAACTACAAGATCCATGACAAAGAGATGCTAGCAATCATCTGTTCCTTTGAAGAGTGGCATCATTTCTTAGAAGGGGCCCGGCATTAGTTTGAGGTCTGGATGGATCACAAGAACCTAGAGTACTTCCGCACTGCAAAAAAGCTCAACCGACGACAGGCCCACTGGTCCCTCTACCTGGCAAACTTTGACTTCACACTTCATCACAGGCCAGGTCAGAGTATGGGTAAGCCAGATGCATTGTTGCATTGGGCAGATCACGGGACTGGAGCAGAAGACAATGACAATATTGTCCTGCTCAGGCAGGAGCTGTTTGTAATTTGGGCACTTGAAGGTCTGACAATCCAGGGTGAAGAGGTATCCATTCTGGCAGATATATGGAAGGGCAACCGAGAAGGACTCCATGAGGATGTGGTGGCTAAAGCAGCAGCAACACTCAAGGCAGGCCAACAGACAGGGACCCATTCCATTCACAGTCAGGAGTGGCGATTGGACTAAGGGATCCTAACATTCTGGGGACGCATCTATGTGCCAAATGACCCAGAATTGAGGTGGCAGATTGTACAGCAGCACCATGATTCCAAGGTGGCAGGGCACCCAGGACGCTGGAAGACTCTGAAACTGGTGTCGCACAACTACTGGTGGCCCCAGATGTCACACTATATTGGTGCCTACACCAGCACTTGTGACATGTGCCTTAGAACTAAGCCCTCCCATCAGGTGCCAATGGGTGAGCTGCACCCTCTTCCTATTCCTGAAGAAAGGTGGAGCATGGTCTTAGTGGACTTCATCTCAGAACTGTCAGATGTGCATGGCTATGATGCCGTCATGGTGGTTGTGGACAGGGTAGGAAAGAAAGTGCACTTCATCCTCACCACTACCACCTGCTCCGCACTGGGTGCTGCCAACCTGTACCGCAAAAATGTCTGGAAGTTGCATGGCCTCTCCGATGCCTTTGTGTCAGATCGAGGTCCCCAGTTCATTGCAGAATTCACCAGGGAACTGTACCACCTGTTAGGGATCAAGCTTCAGGCCTCCACTGCATATCACCCCCAGTCAGATGGCCAGACAGAGCGTGTCAACCAGGAGCTAGAACAGTACCTCCGGATCTTCTGCAGCAAATGGCAAGACGACTGGGATGAGCTGCTCCCAGATGCAGAGTTCCAGTACAACAACCATGTACACTCCGCAACACAGACCACACCCTTCCTGCTCGACACTGGACGTAATCCACGCATGGGCTTTGAACCATGCCAGTGCCCCTCTCAGAACAAGTCTGTAAACGAATTTGTGAACCGCATAAAACAGGCTCAAGAGGAGGCAAGGGCAGCTCTAGCCAAGGCCAAAGATGACATGGCCCATTACTATAACTAGCAGCAGACTCCCGCACCAGAATATATGCCTGGAGACAAGGTCTACTTGGATGCCGAAGACATTCAGACCACACACCTGTCCAAGAAGCTCTCTTACAAGTTCCTGGGCCCTTATGCAGTGGAGCGTGCAGTGGGATGTTTAGTGTACCATCTGCGCCTACTCCGGGCAATGCGTGGTATTCATCCAGTATTCCATGTTGTCAAACTCCGGCCTGCAGTTGCAGATCCAATCCCAGGTCAGCAAGTGGACCCCCTGCTACCGCCAATAATTGTGGACAATGAAGAGCACTATGAAGTTGAGGCTATCCTAGACAGCCGCATTTTCTGCCACAAGCTCCAGTATCAGGTGAAGTGGAAAGGTTTTGGCTATGAGGACTCTTCCTGGGAACCTGCCGAGGGTGTCAGGGCCCCCCTCTGAGTGAATAAATTCTATGACAGGCACCCAGATGCTCCCAAACTGGTTCGGGGCCTCTACACTCTGTCACTAACACTGTTCCAGTCAGCATGACATGCATCGAGGTGCTGCAAGCTAGAGGGGGGGTGATGTAAGGGGACATCTCTTCTTGAGCCCATTCCCTCTTCTCTCCTTTCTCCTGTTTCCTTTCCTTTTCCCCTTCCTTTTCTCTTCTTCTCCCCTTTAGATATTCTCTGTACATATTGTGTCTGCATTTCTGATCACCTGACATTGTTCTCAAGAGTCACCTGATAGACATTACCAATCCATTTTCTGGCAATGTCCGAGTTTTTCATCTTTTATTCCCACACTCCTTTTTCAGTGGCTTATGTGTACTATACAGTTGATTCCCATGCTTCTGGGGCCCCAGAAGTGTCCACATCCTGGCATAGGGACTCCTCAGACTTATTTATTCTCTTTGGATATCCCTCTGCCAGGTGAGTAGCTAGCCCTGTACACTGTAGCCACTTGCTAATACATCTTTGAATATCCCTCTGCCAGTTGTGTGAGTTCCACAGCTCTCTGAGGTCGCCCTTACAGGAGGTAGGGGTCAGGAGATAATGGGGGTAGCAGTGCATCAAGGAAGTTGTTGATGTGATGGCTGGGGAAGTTCTCTAGGAGTTTGTTAACATCGAGAAGTTCTCTAGCGGTAGTGAGTTCCTCTTCAAGGTTACAAGGTGGAGTTGTTAAAGGTGTTAACAATGAGGAGGGGTGAATATTGAAAGGGATAACGGGGAGCAAAGTTTTAGTAACAAGATGTAAGCGGTTTTTAGCCTGGAGGCAAGTTTCTGGTGGAATTTTGCTATAGAACCCCTCGTGGTGGGCTCCAAAATGATGTGCTGACTTGCCGTCTAGCTGCCGTGCAAGAAACAACCAACAAGACCAACTAGATAAGATAGCTAGCAAGTAGTAGCATTACATGTGTGTAAGAGGAGTCAAGCAAAGTCCCAGAAACCCGGTAAGGAGTTGTGAGGTTGAAGTCGGTAAGGAGAGATAGTACAACTGTTAGTATTGCTACCAAGTTGCAGCGGTGAGAGATCTGTGAGATGAAGACCCAGAAAGTCATTAAGGAGTTAAGGTGGAGTTTAATGGAAATATATGAGTTGCTAGCCGTAGTTGCTAGCATTAACAAAGGCTTGACTAGGGCACCCATATGGTGCTTAACAAAGGCAAGACGAGGGTGCCCATATGGTGCATAATGAAGATGACAAGTGCTAAGTTTAACGATACTATTAAGGTGAGCAAGCGAACAAGAGAAGACTGGACTGGGTAAACCCAAATCAGCCAATAGTGAAGCAAGAGCATAAAGAGATCTGAAGCATAGTCTGATATGGAGACTAGACTCTGGTATGATTCAATGATGTTTAGCTACTGACAGGGCAGTATTGGGCACCTGTATGGTGCTTAACAAAGGCAAAACAAAGGTGCCCATATGGCGTGTAATGAAGGCAACGAGTGCTAAGTTTAATGATACTGTTAAGCTGAGTGAGCAAATGAAGGGAGATTAGACTGGGTAAACCCAAATCAGCCAGTAACAAAGCAAAAGCAAGAGATCTGTGATGTAGTCTGAAGCAGAGACTAGACTCTGGTACAATTTCTCTCCTCTTTAGCTACTGACAGGGCAGTATTTATAGGTATGCAATGTAGCAAAAGAGGAAACTGGTAAGAGATAATAAGTGTAGTGGTTGCATGTGATAACACATGTTGGGGGCCGCTATTGAATAGGAAAATTGTAAGTAATATGAGAAAATTGTAAGTAGATCGAGAAAGAAAATTGTAAGTGAAAATAATTTATGATTGTTGGGTTATTGGTAGGAAGGTTATGATCAATTGTCAGCCACTGGTCGGGGGCTATAGAAGGGGCTAGATTGTCCAAGGTCAGCTCAGTCGTTAGGGCAATTGTCAGTAATGGTTGGTCAGTAACAGTCACATGCCAATGTCACGTGCTTGGTTTGACTTGTTGGTGTCGGGCAGCCAGTGCTGACTGGGTTGTATCAATGTTACCCAGTACATCCAGGCCTGCAAATCCTGCCTCTGGGCCAAGGTCCCCCATCATTGCTCCTATGGCCTCCTCAAACCTCTCCCTATCAGCTGCCACCCCTGGTTATCAATCTCCCTGGACCACATCGTCAAGCTCCCCAACTCTGACAGCTTCAATGCCATCCTTGTTGTGGTGTGCCACCTTACAAAACAAGTCATCTTCATCGCCTGCCACACAACCAACGACACCCTGGAGTTTGCCCGGATCTTTCTCGAGCATGTGTTCTCTAAGCATGGACTCCCTGATGACATCATCTCTGACCGCAGCCCCCTCTTTGTCTCCCAATTCTAGCAGTCACTGTGTAAGGCCTTGGAAATAAAAACTAATCTATCCACCCACATATCATCCAGAGACTGATGGACAGACCGAACGCATGAACCAGACCTTGGAGCAGTACCTCCACCTCTACATCAACTATCAGCAGGACAATTGGCGGCATGACCTACCCCTAGCCGAGTTCACTTACAACAACACACCCCACTCTGCCACTGGGGTTTCCCCTTTCTATGCCAACAAGGGCTACCACCCCTGGCTCACCCTTTCTCTTGACAATATCCCCTCGCATGTTGCCCACAAAGTCGTGTAAGACCTCCAGTTCCTCCACCAGTTCTTCCTGGAAGAAATCGACACCGCCAACAAAGCTTACACCAAGCATGCTGACTCTCACTGCAAATCCACCCCTGACTGGCCCCCCAGAACCCTCATATGGCTCAACCAGCGCAACATTAAAACCTGCTGACCCTCCCCAAAGTTTGACCACAAGTATTTTGGACCCTTTAAAGTCCTCCGGAAGGTTTCAATGCACACCTACAAGCTCGATCTACCTCCAGCCCTCAAAGGACTCCATCCAGTGTTCTATGTCCACCTCCTCAAAAAATATGCCCCAGACCCTTTCCCTGGCCAGTGACCTGAACGACCCCTGCCAATCAAACTCGAAGGTGACGCCCAATACAAAGTCAACCAAATCCTTGATTCCTGGCAAGTCCAAAATTGCACCCTCTACTTCGTTGATGTGCTGACTTGCCGCCTAGCTGCCGTGCAGGGAACAACCAACAAGACCAGCCAGATAGGGATAGCTAGCAAGCAGTAGCGCTACATGTGTATGTGAGAGGAGCCTAGCAAAGTCCCAGAAACCTGGTAAGGAGATAAGAAGTCGGAGTCGGTAAGGAAGTGTGAGGGAACGGTAAGAGATAACGGTGCGGCCGCTAGTGTCTGCGCCGAACCGTTGCTAAGGGGAAACCTGTCAAAGACTCAAAAGGTCGTTAAGGAATAACGGAAGAGTTAACGGGAATATACGAGCCGCTAGCCGTAAGCGCTAGCGTTTGACGAAGGCGAAGCGAGGGCACCCATATGGTGCTTAACGAAAGCGTAGCGAGTGCACCCATATGGTGCGTAACGAAGGCGACGAGGAGCAAAGTAGACTGGACTGGGTAATCCCAAATCAGTCGTTAGCGAAGCAAGAGTGTGAACGGAATCTTAAGTGTAGTCTGAAGTGTGGACTAAAACTCTCGTACGATTCGATGATTTGTAGCTACTGACAGGGCAGTATTTATAGGTAAGTAAAACAGTAGGTAAAAGAGGAAAAACGGTAATAGACAGTAAGCGTAGCGGTTGCATGTGATACTGCGATAATGCGGGTCAGGGGTAAGACAATAAAAGGGGAAACCGGTAAGAGATAGTAGGCGAAGCGGATGCATGTGATAATGCATGTCAGGGGCCGTAGAGAGAGAGGCCTGAACTGTCGCAAGGTCGGCTGGGTCGTTAAGGGAAAGGTCGGTAACGGTCGGTGTCGTTAGCGGTCGGCCGGTATCGGTCACGTGCTGAGGTCACGTGCTTGGTTCAACTTGTCGGTGTCAGGCAGCCAGCGCTGACCGAGGCGTATCATCTCCCCTTGACTGAAAAACTGACTGTCCCCAGTCAACGGAAAATCCTCGAGGTCTCGTGATCGTTAAGTGTGGTCCGTGCGGGGGGTCCTGGTCTGTGCGCCATACAGGAAAACCATAAATAAATTCCAGCGGTCCTCTGGACTTCATCATCTCAGCTTTATCATGTCGGCGCCTACTTTCTTCAACTATTCAACCACCTTCGCGCGTTTCGTGGCCGCCCAGGAATTCCTCGAGAAGGCGCCGAAGGTCCTTTCAATGGGGCGCGCCCTGCTCGTGACCAATCCGGAGTCGGCCGTTATGTCAATTCTGTCGACGTACTTGCATTGGTTCGAGTCGGCAGGAGGGAGCGGGGTCTCGTGGATGGAGCAAGCGGCGGTTGGGGAGGAGTGCCGGGCGTTATACGCCCAATACAAGGACGAGGCCTGGATGAGGCCTTTCGACATGCATTTTGTAAGTTTCTTTTGCTTCTTAACGTCTCGTACAGTATGCTAACGCTTGCGCTAAGGGTGAGCAGCCAGCGGGAGAGATCGAGGAGGAGATCGCGGAGGCGCCTATGATGGTAAGCGCTAACGGTGCCGCTATGACTTAGCGGCGGCGTTAAGGTGTTTCCAGTTGTTCGATGAACTCTCTTTTGACGAGCAGTTTTTCTTTCAGCACCCGCCCAAGGATCCCATGGCGTCGGCCGGTTCGAGGACCAGGGAGGATCGCGGCGAGGGGTCGAGTCGGCAGGGAGGAGCTGCCGGTAGCGCTGGAGCGGAGTTGCCAGCGCTACCGCAGACACCAAAGACTCCCAGGCCGGCGGTGAAGATGAGGACGATGACCCTTCCAAAGGTAAGTTTTCCGAATTAACTACCATGGCTGGTAAGGGACTAACGGCGACCGGTAAAAGGGGACTCTGAAGGGCAAGGAGTGGGCCGTGGAGGACAAGGAGGACGAAGAAAGCGATGAGGAGGTAGCGGTTCCCGCGTCGTTCGACGACCGGGAGCTGAAAAGATTGCTGCGTGGGCGCTTGCCCTCGACAGTGGTCGACACGGGAGCGGGTGCCGGGGAGCGAGTGGGGCGAAGAAAGGAGAGGACGCTAGTGGCGCCTGCTGCAAGGGCCGCTTTCTGGGAGAGGGTCGGAGCGGTAAGACTTTTCTCAACTGATTGTTTAGTTTGGCTTAACGGTTCTGTCGGCAGTGCGATGGATGCTGGGCCCTTAACGACCCGGAGGGCTGCTGGTACCCAACCGGCAACCTCCCATGCTACCGCTGTAACGAGGTGAGCAAGGGCTGTTCGATTCGGGGGCGGTCATTGCGGGGTCGTCGGGGCGGTCACAAGGGGAAGAAGGCGGAGGGGGCCGCTTTGGTGCGGGCGGCCAGAAAGTTCTTGGAGGGGCAGAGGGAGATAGCGGCTGGCGGCGGGGAGCCCGCCGTCAAGAAAGCCACCCTCCTCCTGCCTACGGGGCAAGAGGGGATAGTAGCGGAGGGCACCGCTAAGGGGAAAGGAGTGGTAAGGAGTCGGTCGGTGGTGGAGTCGAGCGATGACGAGGTCCCGACGCCTGCGAAGGGGTCCAAACAGCGTTGGGTGGAGTTGGACGAGGAGGGCTCGGTCGAAGGGGTTCGTGCAGCGACTCCTCCCGAGGAGAGGGCGACAGAAATGGAGGCAGAGCCGGAAGCCGAGCCGGTGGAGTTAGCGGCTGAGGTAGAAGTGCGGGACAAGGCAGGTGAAGCGGAGGCAAGGGACTTGGTGAGTTCATTCTTTGTTTTAGCGGCCGGCCGGTAGCGCTAACGGAATTCGCTAGGTGGAGAGGTTTGGCGCTCCTCCTCAACCAAGTATCGACGAGGAGGAGATCGAGTGGCTGGGAGAGGACCTACCGGTCCCGTTCGATCCTAGAGGTAACTTGGAGCGGTATTGGGCGAGGGCGGCGGAGGTCGAGCGTTAATGGGGAGAGAGATGCAGGCGGCCGAGGATGACTTGCGAGCGGCGAGAGCTCGCTACTGACTGCTGGTGAGGGCGCGGAGTGCACTGGCGCGCTACCGGGACGACTGTGACGCCTTCATCGGATGGCAGGCAGAAGCGGGGGTGACGGAGGAGTTCTGGGGGAAGTCGGGAGATGCGGAGCTGCCTTCAGATGACGATCTCCCCGCGCCCTAAAAAAACTTTATTTCTTTTTTTAGTTTTTTGTTTTTTGTTACTATCAGGGAGTGACCCCCTTAAGGGGTCTTTTTAAATGAACGATTTTTTTGGAGTAAGGGTCGACCGGTAAGATAGCGGTCTAAGAAGCGAAATGGATAGAAAAAGGGGAGAAAGGTGACGAGTCAAGAAAGAAGTGAATGACTTGAAATGAACGCTCAGTAAATCATCATGGCGCCTGCGCATCGTCGCTTAACGACTGCGTCTTAACGAAAGGTAGAGTGACAAATCGAAGTGAAGCAAAAGAAACAAAAGAAGAATAAACAGTGGGAAAAGAATAAATGCTCAGTAAACCATCATGGCACTTGGGCAAGGTCGCTTAGCGACTGCGTTTTAACGAAAGGCGAATGGGGAGCGGTGGTGTCAAGTTAAAAAAAAGAATAAGTAGAGGGCTTAACGGCTGTGTGTGTATGTTGGAAAGCGTAGGTAGAAAGAAAGTCTATGATGGATAGAAACAGAGTAAGTAAAGGTGAAACAATAGAAACGAAACAATAGAAATAAGGCTTATCGAGAGCCGTTAAGGTTTTCGAGGGAGTTTAATGGTGAGTGGGGTGTATAATGGAAATGATGTTTTCTAATCTTCTTTGGCGGCATTGTCTAATGATTCGTCGGGATTAAGGGAGTCTTCATCATCGAGTAAGTCGGTTTCTTCTAGTATTCTTAAACGGTCAGTATTGATGTCGAAGGCATCGGTAGGGAGAGGGATGTGGTCGCGAGCAAAATAAGGGACTAAGCAGAAGGCGGCTACCGGTCGGTGGAGTACGGATCCATCTAATTCACAAAGAATGTAAGCGCCTCCATGGTTACGTGAGATTACCACTAGCGGTCCTAAGTATCGAGGCTGCATCTTCTTATTATGGGTGACTTCGATGCGTGTATTCCTCATCAGTACTAGGTCTCCTTGCTTGAAGTCGTAGTCTCGAATGGTAGCAGCGTGTTCTTGTTCGAAACGGAGAGCTGCTAACAGGCGGGCAGTAAGGACGGTATCGTGTAAGCGATCGAGATCGGCTTGTCTGCGTTGGAGGTCGATAGCGCGTCGGGCAATGAGGTCGGTAGTCATTAGCAGGGAATTGGGAGGTGGCTGGAGGTAAGTCGCTTCTATGATGTCGGCGGGGAATAGGGGATGAGTACCGGTAGCGGCGTAATAAGGGGAGCAACCCATGCGGCGGCGGACGGTAACACGTTCTGACCAGAAGACAGAGTAAGCAGCTGAGCTCCACTTGGACTGGTCTCCGTTAACGGCTTTGAAGAGGGCTTGTCGAACATCAAAGTGAGGTCGTTTGGCGATACTGTTAGCGCGTTTGTTGTAGCCGGATATGCGAATGTGGTTGATGTGGTACTTCTTGGCAAGGTAAGCGACGGCTTTAATGATGGGTGGACCGTTATCGGTAACGATTTTGTTAAGGGCGCCCCAGCGGCAGATGATGTCTTTGAAAAGCCACTTAGCAATAGCGTCAGTATTTTCGCGGGCGAGCATGCGGAATTTGGGATAGTGGATTAGTGAACAGCGTCCTTGGATGATATACTTGAACTTGTTCGAAGGCGGCATGAACATGGTGTCGATATAGATTTTACTGAATAAAGCGGCAGGGATAGCGACGGTAGGTGGTATGAGGACTTTGGTCGTTTGGTGGACTTGGCAAATGTGGCACGAGCGAATGTACCAAACAATATCGGCCGCTACCTGTGGCCACCAAAAGCGCTCCAACAAGGCGGCTCTTGTAGCGAACAGACCACGGTGTCCAAGGTCGTCGTGCATAGCGTGCAGAATGCGAAGACGTGAGTCAGCCGCTATGAAGAGCTTGTGCTCACCATTACGATTGCGGCGCCACAGCTTGCCGTTAGCGAGGAAGAAACCGCTAGCGTAGCGAAGGAAAGTAGCGAGGGCTTTGTCGTCCAGATCTGGTGGTTGCTTGAAGTCGGTAAGCCACTGCCGGACGAGTTGAACTTTTTTGTCGCCGGCCAGGGCCTTGGGTGAGCGAGGGACGTGGTCGTAGGAAAGGGGGTCGGTAACGAGTGGAGTCGAGACTTCGGTAAGGGGAACGGTATCATTAACGAATGTCGTTAGAGTCGGACAGTAGTGGGTGAGTGGGGGTAAACGAGGGACGGTAGAGGCGGAACGGGCGAGGGCAGTCGGTAACTGAACATGGTGCATGAATCCGTGCATACGATCGATCCAATCTTTGAAGATGTCGTTGTCAGTATCGTCTGGGAGAGGGTCGGTAGGCTGTAACGGTCGTCGCAAAAGTCCGTCGGGTCCATGGAAGGTTCCTTTAACGTGTACAAGCTCGAAGTGGAACATAAGGATGGCCATGATCCAGCGGTTCATACTAGCTGAAGGCTGAATATCAGGGTTCTGCAGCATACCTTTAATGTACCGGGCGTCGACTTTGATGATAAGGTTCCTAACGCCTAGGAGGTACATGCGTAGCGCCTGCAAGGCTCTATACAAACCGTAAAGCTCGAGCTTGGGTTGACTGAAGCGGGCTTCGCGTTCGTTAAGGGTGATGGAACCAAAGCGGTTATAGCAACGTTGCTTGCAATTATCAGTAGTGCACTGGCAAAGATAGAAACCGACCGCTATATAGGAAGTGTCGACCGCTAAGATCACGGGATCGTCGGATTCGTAGTCGATGGGAACAAGGGGTTTAGCGTCGTGTAAGGCTTTGACGAGGTCTTTCTGGGCATTAAGCTGGTCGGGTCCAAACTCGAAGGGAACTCCAGTACAGGTGAGCTTTGTTAGGTGATGAGCGCGATGGGCGAAGTTCTTAACGAACATCCGGAGGACTCCAACGGTACCTAGGAAGGCGCAAACTTTGGTTAGCGACTGGCAAGGGCCCCAGCGGTCCAATAGCGCTAAACGGTTCTCGTCAGGAACTCGGCTGGTAGGAGTGCAAACGTGGCCAAGGATCTTAAAGGTCGGCGCGCAAAGGACTAGCTTATGATCGGAGAAAGTGCCACCGCAGTATTTCATGCGCTGAAGGACATGGTTCAGGAGTTCAAAGAACTCCCAAAGCGCTAGGCGAATGCTGGGATTGTCGGGATGCTTAGCGGGGAAGCCGTTAACGAGTTTCCAGTCCTTCGGGCCTTTAACGCCAACGTCGTCAATGAAGCTGAGGGTGTTATGGGGGATCTCGGGCTGGAGGATGTGGGTGACGTTGTCATGGAAGATGGGCACAGCGTTAGTCCATCCCATCGGGAGCGTTACTAGACGGAGAGCGCCAAACGGTGTCTGGAAAGTTGTTAAGTCGCGGGAGGTGGGATCGATAAGGCGCTCGTCGTAGCCAACATAGAGGTCAAGGGTAGCGCTGCAAATGCGGCCAGCGAAGGATTCGGCAACGTGGTCAGGGAAAGGGGGAACGCCAGAGTGGCGGATCGTGACTTGGTTTAGCGGTTCGAGACTGTGAACTAGACGAAGTTTACCGTTTTTCTTCAAGACACAAAACCAGCGCGACCGGTAAGCGGAGTTCAAGGGCTCGTAAACGCCTGCTTGGATCTTGCTACGGATAATTTCGCAGATTTCCTTCTCGAGGCCGGGCGGTATCGGTCGGTTGTGCTGAACCCATGGGACGTGAGGGATGGTCGGTATGCAGATGGGGGGAAGGAAGTCGGGTCGAAGACTACCTCGTTCGGAGTCTTCCCAAGCGAACACGTTTTGTTGCTTAGCGACAAGGTCCACGAGTATGTTAAGCTCCTCTTGGGTAAGAAAGCCGGTATCGTGTTCCTTAACGAAAGTTGCTTTGCGGTCGTCGGTAAAGCGGGGAGTCGGTAAGAAAGGCAGGGGATTAGGATCGAGCTTGGGTATGTTCGCTAAGGGGTCGCCAAGGATATGTCGTTAGATTTGGAAGTCTTCGCTAACATGGCTAGCGACAGGCTTGGTCTTTAATGCGACGGGTTTGTATTTCTTCTTGACTTGGACTCCTTTGCGTTTTGGCTCGGCGGCGGCGTAAACGGCTGGGAAGGGGACGTTAACGTAGACAGGAGTAGAGACGGTATCGAGCATTCCAGATGCTTGGCCAAGAATAGAGGGATCAGAGAGACTAGTGGAAACAAAATAAGAACGCGGCGGGATAACGGCTTCGGAAAGGTCGCTAGCGGTCGCATACAGATAGGCAAGAGAGAGATTGTCAGAAGCTGTTTTTGGGTTTTCTAATATTTCGGAATCGAGCGGGGTATGCGATTGCACTATAAAGGAGTGCTTTTGGAGGTCATAGTCGAGGACGACTGCTAAGTCTTCCTCTGAGTCGCTAACCGTGGGGATGGTGGCGAAAGCAACGGGGCGGTCCGGCACTATACTTAGGCTGAACCCTTTGTGGCTTGTGCTGACCGCGGGGAAACGTAGGGATGGTGCGACGAAGGCCGGTATTGGGGTCTGTTATCATGATCGTGGTTTCCGTTTCGCTAAGTGTATCGACGGTGCTCTTGGTTAAGACATCGAAGGGACAACCGAGCAGGATATCGTAAGCAGGCAAGCGTAGGACGTAGATCTGAAGGTACAGGGTGATACTGCCAACAGTGCAAGGGACGTTACGAGCTAGACCGAGGGATTTGTCCATAGTACCGTTACCGCTCTGCATGTTCAGAATGATGCTGGGGTCGTAGGAGATACCGAGATAGTTAGCGACTTCAGCAGACATGGAGATGATCTGGGAGCCACTATCCGCTATACTTTCGATTTCCTCGCGGTTATTGACCAAGAGCATGATGGACCAGATTGACTGGGATTCCTGAGCGACTGTTAACGTAACCGGCTCCTCCCCAGGCGGGAGCGACTTGATGTACGCTTCCACTGGGTCGATTGAGGTGACTTGGGCTCTAGCGGCATCGGAAAGCGGAGGGTTGGCAGCAGAGGTGTCGTTCAGGGTAAAGAAGGGCAGAGCGTCATCCACGATATCGGTAGACTCTTGGAAGGCAGTAATGTTAGGAGGCGCATTCCATTTAGGAGTAACGGCGTTTCTGAACTGGTTCCGTAGGTCGTTAGAGAGGGAGCAGAGTTTGCCGACAGAGACGGTAAGCTTGGTCTGAAGAACCCGGTCAAAAACCTGCTTGGACTGTTCGATATCATAGATGGGGGCCGTGCTCCGGTAAGCAGCGTCAGGCCGTTTGTCAGGAGCGCCAAAGTTTCGATTAGTCGGGGTCTGGTAGCGAGACGAGATACCGGAATAGGGGTGGACTGGGGGATCAACCGTGGGAATGTGGTTAACGACTGGCAGCTCAGGGACTTTAGCGGTACCGGTAGCAGAGGCAGAGGCAGGACGTTCGTTAGCGACAGGGACGGAATGCTCGTTAGTGGCAGGGGGACTGGCGGGAGAAATGGTAGCGGCAGAGTCGTTAGCGGCTTTAGGGGGAACCGGTCGATATCCCTTAGCACGAGGGATTTCGATACCGTCAAAGACTTCCGCTGGGCGGCGAAGAGCGTAGAGTTCCCGTTCTAAGGCAGCGACACGTTCTTCCCTGGATAACGTTCCTGGGCTAGCGGTTGCCGGTTGCAAAACTTTGTGAATAAATGTCTGGGACATGCCTTGGAGTTGTTCCGCGTCAGGGTTAGCATTAGCGGTGAGCCGGCTGGTAAGAATCTGGGTGGGGTTGAGCCTGTGCCATTCGTCGACGCGTTCCATATAGAGCCGTTTGCCGACATAGTTGGGGATCATAGCACCAGATGGTAAGACAACCTTGCCTTCGTGGTTCCGATGGATTTTGCCTTGACTAATGAAGCTTTCGAGCTTAACGCAATTGCCTCGTACCATTGTGTGACCGGTTTCGCCGCAGAAGTGACAACTGTCGCTAAGAGGTTGAGAGGTGCGGGGCTGAGAGCTGTTACCGGCAGCCAATGCAGCCATCTTTTCCTCCATTCGTGCGAGAGCGTTAACGATGGCGGCGGCGGCGATGTTGAGAGGTTCCTTTTTAATGATAGTGGTTGGTACGGGGGCGGGAGTGTTAACGGTGGGAGTCTTAGCGTTAGCGGTCGTTGGTTTTTTCAAAGTCGTGGCGGTGTCGGTACCCTTCAGAACCCATTTGGCAGCTTCAAAGACTTGTTCTACCTCATAGGGGTCTTCCAGGTGATGGTCGGGAAGGGTGATTTCTAAACGGCGGACAAGTTTGGACCATAACGAAGTCGGTATGCCTTGCTGGAACAGACGGCGTTCCTCGTTCCGGTAGATCTTGCTTTTGGCCAAGAGCCAACGTGCCAGGCGCTGGAAGTCCCTATAGTAGTCTGAGAAGTGTCCGAGAGTAGAGATACCGGTCGAGAAAGTCTGGTTAACAAGTCGCTCGAGATCCTGAAGAGTGTAACGGGCAGATTCCTCAGCGCCAGGATATAAACGAAAGACCGCTACTTTCCACTCGGCGTAGGTATGGTTGCTAAACTCTGGCAAGCCAAGCCAGGTCTCCACGGTGTCATACAATACGTACCGAGCGGCGTATTCCTTTTTCTGGTTATTGTTGTTAACGGCGTAGTCCGCTAAGAGATATTCGAGCTCGCGGAAATACTGGGCGAGCTCTCGGGGGCAACTCTCATCCCATTTAGGTGCAGTAGAGTCGTTACGAGGGGGCATATGGCGGGAAAGGCGGGCGTCACCCATGACAGTAGGGTTAACGGGTGTCGGTAAGGGCGTAGAGGATTGAACTGGGGAATAAGGGTCTGGGGATAACGGTGGTAGCGGTGCGTCGAGGAAGTTGTCGATGTGATGGCCTGGGAAGTTCTCTAAGAGTTCGGTAACGTCGAGAAGTTCCCTAGCGGTAGCGAGTTCCTCTTCAAGGTTACGAGGCAGAGTCATTAAGGGTGTTAGCGGCGAAGGTGGGGGAATGTCAAAAGGGATAACGGGGAGTGAAGCTTTGGTAACGAGACGTAAGCAGTTTTTAGCCTGGAGGCGAGTTTCCGGTGGAATTTTTACTATAGACCCCTCGCGGTGGGCTCCAAAATGATGTGCTGACTTGCCACCTAGCTGGCGTGCAGGGAACAACCAACAAGACCAGCCAGATAGGGATAGCTAGCAAGCAGTAGCGTTACGTGTGTATGTGAGAGGAGCCTAGCAAAGTCCCAGAAACCTGGTAAGGAGATAAGAAGTCGGAGTCGGTAAGGAAGTGTGAGGGAACGGTAAGAGATAACGGTGCGGCCGCTAGTGTCTGCGCCGAACCGTTGCTAAGGGGAAACCTGTCAAAGACCCAAAAGGTCGTTAAGGAATAACGGAAGAGTTAACGGGAATATACGAGCCGCTAGCCGTAAGCGCTAGCGTTTGACGAAGGCGAAGCGAGGGCACCCGTATGGTGCTTAACGAAAGCGTAGCGAGTGCACCCGTATGGTGCGTAACAAAGGCGACGAGGAGCAAAGTAGACTGGACTGGGTAATCCCAAATCAGTCGTTAGCGAAGCAAGAGTGTGAACGGGAGAGTGTGAATGGGATCTTAAGTGTAGTCTGAAGTGTGGACTAAAACTCTCGTATGATTCAATGATTTGTAGCTACTGACAGGGCAGTATTTATAGGTAAGTAAAACAGTAGGTAAAAGGGGAAAAACGGTAATAGACAGTAAGCGTAGCGGTTGCATGTGATACTGCGATAATGCGGGTCAGGGGTAAGACAATAAAAGGGGAAACCGGTAAGAGATAGTAGGCAAAGCGGATGCATGTGATAATGCATGTCAGGGGCTGTAGAGAGAGAGGCCTGAACTGTCGCAAGGTCGGCTGGGTCGTTAAGGGAAAGGTCGGTAACGGTCGGTGTCGTTAGCGGTCGGCCGGTATCGGTCACGTGCTGAGGTCACGTGCTTGGTTCGACTTGTCGGTGTCGGGCAGCCAGCGCTGACCGAGGCGTATCATCGTGCATTGAAAGAGTTATGGTCCTGAGGACGACACCTGGGAACCCTGCAAAAATCTCTCCAGAGCTCCCTTAGTGCTCCAGAACTTCCATTGGCAACACCCCAACAAGCCCCAGGACCACTGGGACTAGAACTTACAGATGGCAATAGTGAGCCTAACCCCTGCCTCTGGATTCATCATTGATTCAACTCCTTACCAGTACCTCTAAGTCCTTTTGCTCTCTCTCATATGACTTTACTGAATCACAACACCACAAGAAATGTATTTCAGGGACAAAGAAAAAAGAAAACAACAAGATCGGTATACACATATCAAAAAACTACAGTATGGGACATGACACGCAGACCCCCAGAGACAAAAAGGACAAGAAGACAACCCCCCATTCACTCGACCTCCTCCTTAGCACCCCGCTCCTCCTCCGGCACTGCCATCTCCTCAACCAGCATTGCCACCTCTAGTTGGGCTGCTACAGTTACCATGTTGTCCTTGTAGCGTGGTAGGGGTTTGCCTGTATCCACCACTACATCCAGCCAAGTCCTGGGGGCCATCGCATTGCAACGATAATGCCCTGCCAGCACCTGGCCGAGCTATGCCATGCCATAATTGACCTCTGGCAAGGATACCAGTTGCAAATGAGACAAGCCCTCCTGGAGGGATGTGAACGCTGCTGAGGATGCGTTCAGCAAGAGCCGGTGCTTCTGCGCCCAGCCTAAACAACTCAGGTTAGTTAGTGGGGGGGAACCAGCATGAGGACTACTTACGCATCACTTCGCCCCACTCCATGGCCACCTCCCTCAGGGCCCAATTCTGCCTTCAGATGGACGACTCCCTCTCAACTCTGAGAGCCCCCGCCTCTGCCCTCCACCTCTCCAACTGATCAAGCTGGGATGGCAAGGGTGCTGAACATGTCCCGGCAGATGCTGACACCTCCATCTGCTAGACTCATGCCTGAAGGCCCCTCACCTCCACTGCCCAGGAATTCACCACTGTCATAGCCATCACCAGCTCCCACCTCACCCCATCTGTCATGACCTCGCCATTCCCAGACCCCCTATGCTGCCCCAACCCCAGCACACACCTCCCCCGCACCCCCTGCACACCTCCAGGGCCACCGACGACCCCACAATGCTACATCGGCAACACCCATGGCCATCTCTGGACAAACCCCCGGGCATCACCAAACTCCGGCATCTCAGCGGACACGTCACCCTGAAGCTTCTCTGTCACCAGGCACATCCGGACCTTCAGCATCCCATCACATAACATTCTGCAACATTCCTCCCATGAACTGTTGGCACGTCACCAGGCCACCTGCTTCTGTGGCGTCAACGAACGCCACCACTATGTACCATAACCACCGACCTGTCTGACGCAAGACCGCCATGACCGCACCAACATGCCCTGACAACTGTCACAACCCCGAGGCCAAGAGCCTGCCCTGGGACCTAACCGGAGGACAATCAGGCGCTACGGTCCCAGGCCAGGACCTTGCCGGGTACTTAGCGGAAGGGTAGTACATAAACCATTGGGTAGCATACGAGTTGGGTAGTCTTGATATTAACCATAGTTCTCCATGTTTCCGTATTCTCTGTCTCTGTCTCAATCTCAATCTATTCTCATGCCTCTCTTCTCTCTCTCTCGTCTTGTCTCTTGTCCCTTGTCTCCGTGCCTTGTGTTTCCGTTCTGTGACTCGTATCTCTGTTCTGTATCTCTCCTCCATTTCTCTATCCACTGTTCTGTATCTCTTCCTCTCTATTCCTACTCTCTGTTCCATGTCTCTTCTCGTTCCCCAGTTGTTTGACCAATCCACCCCCCATCCATTCCGTACCTAACTCCCCCACTCCCAATCCTATCCCCGGCCCCCAATCAATACTACCCTCCTATTCCCCATTCCCCCCTCCATTACAAACCCCCCATCTCCTAAACCTGTGCTCCCTTCCCCAGAGCACTTCCTGACTTTGTATGCATCATTACTCATGCCCCAGAGTGTCTGGACTTCACCCTGGACCACTCATAGCTGTACCGGAGCTTTTGAGAAGCCCTGGACCTGTACTTAGCCTCCCGAGCTCGCCTAGTAAGGACTCGCCAGTGTAGCTAAGCCCTCATCGTCAGCGGGACCTGACATAATATCAAGACTCTACCTTACCCCATACTCAATGGCTATGTACACCTACGCCTACACACTTGCTGGGTATGACTACTATGGCCGACTGACCCATCCCTGAGGGCCCATATGCCATTAGCTCCCCCCATACTCCCTACTCCACACCCTTCATCGAACACTATCCCACCCTCCCTCTACAGCACTGGGCCCCCGACCCAAACACTATGTCATACGGACTCTCAATCAGTTAGGGTCTACCTCCGGACTGGCGCTACAACCCCAGACCAATCCACCCAGGGACATACTCCCAAACCCTCCCTGGCGGACTGCCCGAAACCCCACCAAATGCCTGGGGCCCTGCCAGCGCTGCATTCTTTGCCCCGGGACCCTACCCTCCTTACCTGGCCCCAGTCCTGGAACCCCCTGACACCATCCACTCTCAATGACTTTGACCTGCAACGGCCCCACTGGCACACACCCCCCCTCCCCTCTCACATGCCAGCAACGGGTCGAGGCCTACATACAGCAGCGTAATGATGTCCTATGCTCGCTGTGCATCACCCTCGCCAACTTTGCCCAGCGTGCGCGTGCCCTCCTCTTTAGTCTGGGGCGACTCAATGTCTCTAGCACCCCAGAGCAGTGGGCTAACCGCCTCCTCGACTTCCACAAGAACTACCAGAGGGGCAACCTCTCCAGCAATGTTGCTAACACTCTTCGGATGGACACTGCCCTCTGGGCAGAACTTCTGGCCCTCGTCGACAAAATTCACACTAGCCCCACATCCTGACACTTCAAGGACCCCATCGACCTCACCCACTCTTTCCACATACAATGGGAAGAACCAAGCCAGCCCCGGGACCAGGCCCTGCCTCC